>VMDO01016724.1:0-46999 GCA_007922755.1 Pedetes capensis | reverse complement strand
ACATTTTGTACAGAGCTTTTCCATCATCTCTTTGCACATATGTAGTCAATTTGATTTCTGTATGTTCCGTCTGGTGAAGTCCATGTGTATAGTCTCCATTTATGATGTTGAAAAAATGTATTTGCAATGAAAAGGTCATTGGTCTGACAAAATTCTATCATGCGATCTCCAGCTTCATTTCTGTCACCAAGACCATATTATCCAACTACTGGGCCCTCTTCTTTTTTCCAACCTTTGCATTCCAGTCACCAGTGATTATCAGTATGTCTTGATTGCATGTTTGATCTATTTCAGATTGCAGAAGCTGATAGAAGTCTTCCCTTCCTTCATTTGTGGCCTTAGTGGTGGGTGCATAAATTTGAATAATAGTCATATTAACTGGCCTTCCTTGTAGGCGTATGGATATTATTCTATCAGTGACAACATTGTATTTCATGACAGATCTTGAAATGTCTTTTTTGATGATGAATGCAACCCCATTTCTCTTTAGTTTTTCATTCCCAGCATAGTAGACCATATGACTGTCTGACTCAAAATGGCCTATGCCGGTCCATTTTAGCTCACTGATGCCTAGAATGTCAATGTTTATGCGATCCATTTCTCTTTTAACAATTTCTAATTTGCCTAAATTCATACTACATACATTTCATGTTCCAATTATTAATGGATGTTTACAGTTGTTCCTCCTCATTTTGAATCGTGTTACATCATCACATTGAACATCCTGGGGTTTTACTCCATTTCCCTCATCATGGTAGACTCTACTTGGAGGAGGCAACTCTTCCCCAGTAGTTTTTTGAGTGCCTTCCAACCTGGGGGCCTCATTTTCTGGCACTATATCTGACAGTGTTTCTTGCTATCCATAGGGTTTTCAATGGCTAGTTGTTTCGGGAGTGGCTCGCCAGGTTCTACTCCCTTACAAAGAAGAATATATTGGTCAATTATTGTTGCTTAATAAATATTTGGTGAATTAAGGAATGAACTCAAAAACACTGCATAAAAACTGAAAAATAAGTGAATTATCTCAATACTGCCAAAATACACATTTTAGTACCATAACATTAAAACTATTCTCAAATATTAGCAAATAATTGACTTATAAGAATACATTATGTTTTCCATAAGTTTTAGTATAGATATATTTTAATTTTGCAGATAAAACGTAGTTGGCAGAGGTTTGTTTTACTTCTAAATTACATTGGATTTCCTTTGAAAGGTTATGTAACCATTGTTAGAAGTTAGAAGTTCTTTCATGAATAGACTTCAAATTCTTGATAATCTTCCCTAAATATTTTTTCTATATTCAGACTTTGGCAGGAACTAAGTAATAGTAAATATAAGATTATATTATCTGACATAGTGGACTCTCAGTAGGTCTTATCCATTAATTGATAATAGATTGACAAATATTTGCTTTCTAAATATACTTAAATTTTTCTAGTCTAAACTTGCTATCACATAAACATGTTTCTTTTTCAAATTCACTAATTCTTATTTTAAATTGCTGTTGCTATGTGCCATCGAGTCAGTGTTCCACTCATAGTGACCCTACATACAACAGATGAAACAGTATTGTCAGTGCTTCTCTCCTATTCCTACGGTTCTCAATGGCCCATTTCTTTTTTTTTTTTTTTTTTTTTTTTTTTTTTTTTTTTTTTTTTTTTTTTTTTTTTTTTTTTTTTTTTTTGGGAATGGGTTGCCAAGCCCTTCTTCCAAGCCTACAGCTACAGCACCTGGGGTTTCCAGGCAGTCCCCTATCCTAGTACTAACTGGACTTGACCCTGCTTAGCTTCCAGATCTGAGTGGATCAGATGCCACAGTGGTATAGCTGCAGATCATTTGAAATTAGCATATGCTTATTTTACAAAATATTGGATTTTCCTATGACATTTTCATATATGGATATCATGTATTTTGATCATTCTCACCCCAGATTATCCTCTTTATCTTTCTCACACCATCACAATGATCCCTTTCCTCATCCCAAATAGTGTACCTTCTATTTTTACTTCTTATTTTTTATTGGAAATTTTTAATATACAACTTAATGTGTTTCATTCTGACATGCATTTCATTGTGATATTTCCATATATGTGTTTCATTGTATATTGCACAGATAAATTCCCTCTTACCCTCTTGTGCACTTCATCCCGCCATCCCATCAAAGGCCTTTCTTCCACTTGCATGTCTTTTTGTGGGAATATATTTCTATATATCCTTGGATCCCAATTATGTTTAAGGTCGACACTTTTTCTGTAGTGATCTATCTTTTTACATTGTCAGTAATATTACTTGAACTTTCTAGCCCACTTGTATTATTACCATTCTTGTTTTTTTTTTTTTTTCTTGTGGTACTAGGAGTTGAACCGAGGGCTTCACACTTGCATGCTCTGCAAGTGCTGGACCACTGAGCTGTGCCCCCAGCCCTTTTTTTTTTATGTACTTTTTGAGACAGGATCTTGCTAAATTACACAGACTGCTTCTGGTCTCAAACTTGAGATCCTCCAGCCTCCACCTCCCAAGCTGCTGGTATTACAGGCATGTGCCACCACGCCCAGCTATTATTACCATACTTTGGTATTATTGGTATTATTATAACTATTTCTTGAACTATTAAAGTTGGGCTTTTTCTTTGAAGTCTCCCTCTCTCTTGTTCCTCACTCCTCTTAGTTCTTCCTCCCCCTTCTTTCTTCTCCCATCATTTCTTCCTTTTGCTAGATCCCTCCCTTCTTCTTTTGTGCTCCCTAAATTGTCCCTTCTCTGTTAAGTTGACTTTAGCTTTATATTATGTTCTGAGTCTGTATAGGCTTTTTTCCTTCTTTTAATTTTGATTCAGCACCCACATATGAGTGAGAACATGTAGTATTTCTCCTTTGGGGTTTGTGTTCCTTCATTTCGAATACTTTTCTCCAATTCCATCCATTTTGCTGCAAATGACATTATTTCATTTTTTTGATTGCTGAGTAGTATTCCACTGTGTATGTGTGACATAGTTTTTTTTTTTTTTTATCCATTCGTCTGTTGATGGGCACTTTGGTTGACTCCTTATCCTTGCTATTGTATTTTCACTTCTTATTTATTTTAATCTACATTCTGTTTATGAGAGAAATTGGATATTTGTCCTTCAGAGTCCAGCTATTTTGCTCAACATGATGATGTACAGTTCTATCCATTTTCCTAAAAATGACCCGATTTCATATTTTATGGCTAAATCAAACCCCACTGTTTATATATTCCACATTTCTTTATCTGTTCACCTGTTGATGAACATCTAGGATGATTCCTTAACTTGGCTTTTGTGAATTGTGAATAGTGCTGTGATAAACATGGGTGTAAGATTATTTCTGTTGTATGTTGACTTAGATTCCTTTATTATTGATGTTTTTGGGTGCTGTCAAGTTGGATACAACTGATAGGAACCCTATGTACAACAGAGCAAAACATGACCCAACACAAAATCTTTTTATGTTTGACCCCAATGTTGCAGCCACTATGTTTCTTCTCATTTTGAGTCATGCCACATCAGCAAAAGGAAGTCCCAGGGCTTTACTCTATTCCCATAATTAAGCTAGGCTCTTCTTTGAGGAAGCAACTCTTCCCCAGTTGTTTCTTAAATGCCTTCCAGCCTGAGGTGAAGGGGTTTCATTTTCCAGAACTATATTTAACAGTGGTTCTCTGTTTTTCATAGAGTTTTCAAGGGTTAATTGTTTAGGGACTGGGTTGCCAGGTCCTTATGTCTGTCTTAGTCTAGAAGCTCAGAGGAAACTTGTCCACCATGAGTGGTACTACTGGTATTTGAAATACTAGTGGCATAGCTTTCAGCATCACAGCAACATGCAAGCCCTGACAACATGACAAGCTGACAGACAGGTTGGGGAGATTTCTTTGGGTAGCTGAATTTTTGGTTTTTGTTTTTCTGGAAACTCCATACTGATTACCCCAGTATTTGGTATTTCTTTTCTTGGTAATAGACATTCTCAGTGGGATGAAATGGAATCTTAATGTCATTTTGACATTAATCATGTTGATATTATTATAAAATGTTGATCATTTTTTTCATGCATTTTTTGGCCATTCATACTTCATTTTTTGAGAATTGTATGTTCAATTCACTTGCCCAATTGTTGATTGATAATGGCTTTTTGGTGTTTAATGTTTTTTGTTCTGTATATATTCTAGATAATAATCCTCATTAGATGAATAGCTGTAAGATGAATAACTCACAAAGAAACACAGGAGTGAGTTGTGTTTGTGTGGACAAAAAAATGGCTGGATCTTGTTTTTTTAATTCCATTCTATAGGATGTTGCTTCACTCTGTTAAATGTTTTCTCTGCAGAAGTGTTTAATTTAATATAATCTAATTTGCTGATTTTTTCTACTATTTCCTGGGATTTTGCAGTTGTATTCAGAAAGTTCTTGCCAATGCCTGTATCTTCAAGTGTTTTACCTATATTTCCCTCTAGTGGTTTCAATCTTTTAGGTCTTATATTAAGATCTTTGGTCCATTTTGAGTTGCCTTTTCTACTGAGTGAAAGATAAAGATCTAGTTTTAATCTTCCACATGTGAATATCCAGTTTACCCAGCACCATTGATTGAAAAGGGTTTCTTTTCTCTAACATGAAGTTTTGGCATTTTTGTCAAAAATCAGATGGGTGTAGCTTTGATGGCTTATTTATGGCTCTTCCACTGCATTCTATTTGTCTACATGTCTTTTCCCTGTGTCTGCCCCATACCATGCTGTTTTTGTTATGGCTATGTAGTATATAATTCAAAATCAGGTATTTTTATAGCTGCAGCATTGTTCTTTTTGGGAGAAGGACCCAGCAACCCATTCTCAAAAAACAATCAGCCATTGAAAACCCTATGAATATCAGAGAAGCACTAACAATACTCTTTCATCTGTTGTATGTAGGGTTGCTATGATGGTATCCAACAACAAATTGTTCTTTTTGCTTAGGATTGCTTTGACTATTGGTCTTTTGTGCTTATATGTGAATCTTAGTACTGTCTTTTTTTCTATTTCTGTAAAGAATGTCACTGGAATTTTGATGAAGGATTGCATTGAATCTGTAGATCACTTTTAGTAATATGTTGTTGTTGTTAGGTATTGTTGAGTTGGTATCTCACTCATAGCAACCGTATGTACAACAGGCAAAACACTGTTGTCAGTGCTTCTCTGCTGTTTATGGGGTTTTCAATGGCTGATTGTTATTTGGGAGTGGGTTACTGGGTCCTTCTCCTAAGCCTACAATACCTGGTGTTCCCAGACAGTCTCCCATTCAAGTACTAACCAGGTCTGACCCTGTTTAGCTTCTGAGATTTGATGGAATCAGATGTCACAGTGGTACCATCTTCATAATATTAATTCTGTTGGTAAACGAACATTTGCTGTCTTTACATCTCTTAGTGTCTGCTTCAGTTTAGTCAGTGCTTTACAGTTTTCATAGAAGAGAACTTTCACCTCCTTAGTTAGATATTTTTTTCCCTGGGGTTTTTGTTGTCACTGTTGTTTGCCTATTTATTTGAATAAATAGCAAATGGGATTTTTTTCCTGATTTCTTTCTCAGAATGTTAGATATTGATACATAAAAAGCTACTCATTTACATGTGCTCATATTGTATCCTGCTGCTTTGCTGAAAATATTTATCAGATCTAAGAGTTTTGTGATAGAATATTTATTTCCTTAATACAAGATAATATCATCTACAAATAGGGATAATTTGATTTCTTCCCTTCCTCTTTGTATGCCTTTTATTTCCTTCTTTTGCCTTATTGCTCTGGCTAAGATTTCAAGCACTGTATTGAATTGGAGTGGAGAGAGTGGGCACCCATGTAATGTTCCTGATTTTAAAGGAAATGCTTTCAGCCTTTTCCCATTTAGTGTAATGTTGACTATATGTTTGTCATACAGCTCTTATGTTCCTTCTATTTTTAGTTTCTTCAGGGCTTTTATAATGAAGGGATGTTGAAGTTTTTCAAGGTCTTTTGTGCATGTACTGAAATGATCAAGTGATTTGTGTCCCTCAGTCAATCTATGTGCTATGTTATAATTATTGATTGATGTGTATTGAACTATCCTTGAATCTCTGGAATAAAACTAACTCGATCATGGTATATCATATTTTTAGTGTGCTATTTAATTCAGCCTGCAGGTATCTTACTGAGAATTTTTGCATGTATATTCGTCAAGGAAATTAGTCTAAATGCTTCTTTTCTTTTTGTGTGTGTGTTCTTATCTGGATTTGCTATCAGGATAATACTGGTATGGCATTGTGGAATAAGTCTGAAAGAACTTCTTCCATTTCTACAATATTAAACAATTTGAAGAGCTTTGGTGTCACTCCTTCTTTAAATGTCTGGTAGAATTCAGCCATGCTCCCATCTGGTCCTGGACTTTTCTTCTTTGAGGGAGTCTTTATTACTGTTTCAGTCATATATATACCTTGTGATTGTCAAAAGTGCTACATTCAATATGAAAGTGAAGGTGTTCTTGTGATAGGATGACATCTTCCTTTGGGTATATTCTGAGGAGTGTCATAGTTGGGTTGAATTATAGTTCTATTCTTAGTTTTCTAAGGTACCTCCATATTAATTTCTAAAGTGGTTGAACTAATTTACAGTCTCATCAGCAGTGTAAAAAGGCTCCTTTTCCTTTGCATCTTCAACAACATTTGTTATTATTTGTTTTGCTAATCTTGGCCATTCTTACTAGCACATCAATATTGTTTTGATTTGCATTTCTCTAATGGCTTTGTCTTTTTCAAAAGTGATGGTTTAAATAATAAGACATTGAATACTATGTTGTTGTTAGGTGCCATCCAGTCAGTATCTGACTCATAGTGACCCTATGTACAACAGGCAAAACACTTTGTCAGTGCTTCTGTGCTATTCATAGGGTTTTCAATGGCAGATTGATTTTTGGGAGTGGATTTCCAGGTCCTTCTCCCAAGCCTACAGTATGTGGTGTTCCCAAGTGGTCTCCCATCCAAGGACTAACCAGGACCAACCCTGCTTAGCTTCTGAGATCTGACAAGATCATATGCCACAGTGCCACGGCTGCAGGTGTATTGAATACTATGTTGTTATTGTTGTTAAGTGCCCTCAAGTCATGTCCAACTCGTAGCAACCCTTACAGGGTTTTCAATGGCTGGTTGTTTCGGGATTGCCTTGGGAGTGGATTGCCATGTCCTTCTCCCATATTCGCAGTGCTGAGAATCAAACTCGGGACCTCAGAGACTGTAGACTAGTGCTCTACCAACTGAGCTAAATCTCATCCCATTGAATGCTGTAGTGGTTATTAATTTGCCAATACTTCCAAATTTTTACCTTCAGATTCAAAAATTGTGTTTGTAGGGAAGGGGAGAGAATTGACTCTTCCAGTGAATGCTCAGTGCTGAATGCTAAAACATTGTGGTACTGAGTCCTGTAGAATCAATTTACTCTGGCACAGTGGCTAACATTAAGATGGTTGCAGGCCTTTCAGAAATTGGATCTCTGAGTCTTTTCAATGAACAGAAACCCTTGCTGGCTTACAAATGACATACATCATGAGCAAAAATTAACTCTTCTTATTTTAAGCCACTGATATTTTAGGCTTTTTTTGTAAGTATAACATCACCTAATTTACATAGATGGATATAGGGCATGCTTGATTTTACATTTTCTGAATGTTGTTAAAAATTTTGGGGGATTGCAACAAACACTGCCATTGTTCTGCTCAGACTCCTGCAGATGCGGACATTTCCTCACTTTCTGCATGCTTTTGTGTCTAACAGCATACACTCACATCTCTCTTCAGAGAGCTACCCCCACGTTATTAGAACCACCTTGCTCTTAGCAGCAGAGAAGCTAATGATTGACTGAATTATGAAATCTCAGCTTCCTGATGCCCACAGACTATAGGCTTGAGATAAATTTGTACTTCAGAATTTCCTTGCAAGATCAGTTTGACACTACTCTTCATGGGACCTTGCCTGAAATCTCATCCTTATTTAACTTCTTTCACTTTCTATCCCTTGCTTTCATGATTCCCTTTTGAGTGTCTCCTGGGAATTCCTGTTCAGTAAATCACTAGCATAGGTGGCTCATGTCAATTTGTTCTTGGAACCCCCATCTAAGAGTGAGAACGAAGTATGTAACATATTTGTTGTTGTTAGGGCCATCAAGTTGGGACCAGCTCAAAATGACCTTCATAGGGTTTTTAATGGCTGATTGCTCCGAGATTGCTTTGGAAGTGGATTGCCATGTCCTTCTCTGATTTTGTGGTGCTGGGAATTGAACTCAGCTCCTCAGAAAGTGCAGAGCAGCACTCTACCAGCTAAACTAAACCCCAAACCACACAACATGTAGTTTGATAACAATTCTTAAGGGATTATGTTTGAGTAGATTTTAATTTATGATATATTAGAGGACATCAAACTTTAAAATGTTTTAATGTTTTTGAGGTCTTTTTTTTTTTTTGCGGTATTGGGGGTTGAACCCAGGGCCTCGTGCTTGCATGCTTTGCATGTGCTCTACCACTGGGCTGTACCCCCAGCCCACTGTTTTTTGTTTTTTTTTTTTTTCACTTTTTTGAGACAAGGTCTCCCTAAATCACACAGACTGCCTCTGGTATTAAACTTGTGATCCTCTTGCCTCTGCCTCCCTAGTCACTGGGATTACAGGCATGCAGCACCACTGCACCTGGCTGTTTTTGGGTTTTTAACCCTTCCAAGAACTTGGTTGTGTTTAATATGCTGCTTTACACCACATAAGACCATACTGCTACTTAATTTTTCTTAGAAAAGGATCCTTCTTATATCTTCATTATGTTATTTCTCCATGTTGTATGTTGTCTTTGTAATTATCCTACCTGTTCTCTGTCCTCAAACGTCATCAAACCCCAGGATGCATTATGAAACATACTTGAGGTTGGGGCAAATCCTGTGATCACATAACAGAGCAGAGACCACTGGCCATGCTGAAGTGAAATTTACTAAGTCATTTTCAGTCTTTTCACTGCAGTGCTCAAATCAACTGCTGTGACTGATAGTTAAAAATGATCAAATATTAAAACAAAGGGGAGAAACTACTTCTTTATTTGGATGGTGTAGTTTTTATTTGAATTGTTAAATATTCTTAATGAGGTCTTTGAACCAAGATATTTCACATGCCAACTTCCTTACTATACAATACTGAATTTGATTTTTTCCCTTTTATATTTATTTATTTAATTTATTTCTTGCTTTTGAATTTATACTGAGGATTAATTATATATTCAGTTAGGAGGTAAAATGTTTAGTAATTTAAGAGTACAGAAATTACTTTTTAAAATATATACTTTTATATCACATGAGGAAAAGTCAACTAAGAAGCGAATTATTCAAACTAAACCACTAAAATGAAGCTCTTGTATTTCCTCTTTTTTTTGTTGTTGTTGAATCCAAGCTCTTGTGCAAGCTAAGCAACTTTTCTACCATTGAGTTACACCCCTACCCTTTTTCACCTTTTTTATTTTGAGACAGGTTCTCCCTAAATTGTGCAGACTGCCTCTGGCCTGCCTCAGCCTCCCGAGTCATTGGTATCACAAGAGTGCACCATGGTATCCAGCTATTTCCTCACATTCTAGGTTAATAGGGGCCCTGTGGACACAGCAGAGGATCTTAGGTGGCCTATGATTGAATGTCTATCAACCTCCAAAGACATTATGAATAATTTCTTATTTGAACATATCCCTTGTCATCAACAGAAATCTTGAATTATATTTAGTGGGTAAAGAACAAATTGTTGAGACTCAATGTACACAGCAGTTAATGTACTAGGATTTTATTATGACTCATCTCTTTATTAGATAACTTCTTGAAATAACATTTACAGGTTGTTATCAAAAGTAAAAGCTACAAGCAAATTTTTAGATGGAATAAATTTTATAGAGAATAAAGTGAAACCTATCTTTTATGCCTCTCAAACAGAGTCCATGCTAACCAATAAATGATGTGTCTGATTATAGTCAGACACATTACATTACATGCCGCTTAAATTAAATTATATGCAGTTTTCCATTAAATTTTAACATACACATTTGATTTAGTCTCTTCATTTTTGAATCACTGTACAAAACTGAAGTGATAACACATACAACATATATATAATGAAGCTTATTTTCCTTTCACTATAATTGAAAAAACTTGGACATAACGTAAATATCTGTAAATAGGTATATAGTACATGGCTACACAAGTTAAGATATAATTATGATTGAAAAAATATTTTCAGCTATTAATATAAATGAATTAAAAATATAAAATGACTTGAACAGATGAACTTGCTAAATAAAAGGGGAGCTGCCAAAAAATGGGTATTATATAAGCTAATTATTGTTAGGAGAAAAATCTTTTTACTTGGTATAAGCTTAGAAAAATAATTCAAAGAATATACACTAAAAAGTTAATATTGGATAACTCAAGGGTAATATAGCTGGGGAAGACATCTTGGTTAATAACATTTTAATGCCTCTATATTATTTAGTATGATACAGCAAGCTCACATTTCTTTTGTAATTTTAAAAAATGATAAACTACATAGAGTTTTTTTTTAAAGAAAGTGAGGAATAAAGATAAATATCTGTGTCTGCTTCTTTTATCTGGGAGTCTCTTTTATGATGAAATTATTCTCTTATATGCTAAGAATACCTAATTTTTTCTAAGGTTTTTATTTTTGGCTTTTGACACCAGATTCCTTTTGAAGTGCATATGTAGGAAGACACATTTCAGACCTTTTTTCCATGCAGCATCCAGAAGTGTTATAGATGATGCAGATAGAATTATGCAAAGATTGCCAAATAAGTTCCTATTTTCCCTGTCAATAGGCAGAGATTGCTCTTCTACTCCATGAATTTAACTACAAAGAAACAAAGACCACAGATTGCCCGAGTAGTTATTTTGTAGACATCACTTATGCTTACTGATACCTCTTATTTTTTGCTTCTTTTGGACATGTGAGAAGACTATAATTTTCCATTCCTTAAACTAGACAGATGCCTGGGACTTGCTCTGGTCAATGACATGTGAGCCAAACAGTTCGCATTATTTTCAAGTGAAAAAGAAATAAAACTTTCTGTTGTTTATTACCACTGCATAAACTACTTCTAAGAAAGATCTGCATGGATAGCAGAGCAAATGGTACCTGGATTTTGGCATGAAAATTCCACATACTGATATTCTACAGGTAGAAACACAGGCTAGAAAAATGCGGGCAGTTATGCTTAGTGGAAAGTGGATTAGCTCATGTAAATCACTCATTCACCTATCATACAGTGGAGCAGTGGGGATAGGAGAGCTGCTGCTTAAACAAGGGAGTTACTTATTTAAATAATTCATTCAAGTCACTGAGAGTTCAACTGAATGTGCTTAGTAATTTAACTTCTGGGTACAGATCTTGGAAAGATATTTTACTATTGCATATTGAGACAACTCAAACTTGCAAAGCTATGACATGGCTTATGACTAAGTAGTCTATGCTGAATGAATACTCCAAGAAAATCAAGGCATTTCCACCTTCTCTTGCCAGGAATTGGTTTAGAATAGGCCAATTCTAGTCATTGATATATGAGAGATTGTCTAGGAGGAACTACTGGTAAATGTTTCCTTGTTCACTCAAGCTTATAGAAAGAAAGAGACAGTGTCTTTCTTCCTATAAATGTCATGCTTGGACATAATACCCAAAGCTATTGAAATCACTTTATGGTTAGGCCATTATCATTTTGGGGCTAAATCTAACACTGAGATCTTTCATGATGTGGTTAAAATAATTATATGATCCTGTAGTTGCATTGCTAGAGACTTCTCTCTATGTAACATAACTTTTCTTATTGTTTAAGAAATTTTAGTTCGTATTTTTGTTATTTGTGGCATCAAGAATTTAAATTAATACATAGTGAGATTGTTGTTGTTAAGTGACACAGAGTTGGGTCCAACTAAGAGTGACCCTATGTACAACAGAAGAAAAATCTCCCCAATTCTCTGCCAGGCACACCATCATTTTTATGTTTAAGCATATTGTTGCAGTCACTGTGTCAATTCATCTAGTTGAAGGTCTTCCTGTTTTTCATTGATCTGCCACTTTTCAAAAAATGATGTCCTTCTCTAGGGTTGGTCCCTCTTGGCAACATGTCTGAATTATGTAAGATGCAGACTAGCCATCCTTGCTTCCAAGGAGCACTCTGGTTGCACCACTTCTAGGACAGATCTATTGGTTCTTTTGGCAGTCCATTGTATATTCAATGTTTGTCTCTAGCACCATAATTCAAAACCATCAATTCTTCCCTGTCTTCATTATTCAATGTCCGTTTTTCAAAACCATATGATAAAACTGAAAACACCATGGCATGAGTCAGGCACACCTTCATCTTCAATGTGACATTTTTACTTTTCAAACTTTAAAGAAGCTTTTGCAACAGCTTTTCTCAGTGCAAGGCATCTTTTGATTTCTTGACTGCTGCTTCCCTTGGTATTGATTGAAGAACCGTATACAACAAAATCTTGCACAATCTCAATCTTTTCTCCATTCATCATGAAGTTACCTACTAACCAAGTTGCAAGGATTTTTGTTTGGTTGATATTGAGGCTCAATCCATACTGAAAGCTGTGTTCTTTGATCTTCATCAGCAAATGTTTCAAATCCTCTTCACTTTCAATAAGCAGACTTGTGTCATCTGCATATTGCAGGTTGTTGATGAGTCATCCTCTAATTCTGATGCTGCATTCTTCTCCAAGTACAGCTTCTCAGATTATTTGCTCATCATAGAGATTGAAGAGGTATAGGAAAGGATACATCCCTGATGCACACCTTTCTTGACTTTAAACCAGGCATTGTTTCCTTTTTCTGTTCAAACAACTGCTTCCTAGTCCATGTACAGATTCCTCATGAGTACAATTAAGTGCTCTAGTATTCCCATTCATCACAATGTTATCCATAATTTATTATGATCCATGCAGTCAAATGACTTTGCATAGTTAATAAAACAGAGATAGAGATTTTTTCTGGTATTCTCTACTGTTAAATAATATCCATTTGACATCAGCATGATGCCCCTGGTTCCAAGCCCTCTTCTGAATCTGGATTTATTTTCCAGCAGTTCCCTGTTTATACTGCTGCAGTTGCTTTTGAATGTTCTTTAGCAAAATTTCACTTATATGTGATATTGATGATATCATTTGGTAATTTCCACATTTGGTTATATCCCCTTTCTTGGGAATATAGCACAAATATAGATCTCTTGCAGTCAACTGGACACTCAGTTGTTTTCCAAATCTTTTGGCATAAATAATGAACACCTCCAGTGCTGATTCTGTTTGTTGAAACATCTCTATTGGTATTCCATCAACTCTTGGAGGCTTGTGTTTTGCCACTTCCTTCAAGACAACTTCCACTTTGTCCTTCAGTACCATTGGTTTCTGATCATATTGAACTTCTTGAAATAGCTGATCATCCACCAATTCTTTTTGATATAATGATTCTGTGTATTCTGTCCTTCTTCTTTTGATGTTTCCTGCATTGTCTACTATTTTCCCTGCAGAATCCTTCATTATTGCCACTTAAAGCTTGATTTTTTTCTTCAGTTCCTTAATTTTGAGAAAAACAGATCATATTCTTCCATTTTCATTTTCTATCTCTGCTCCTTGCACATCATTATAGTATTCAATTTTGTCTTCTCATGCTGCCTATTGAAATCTTCTGTTTAGTTCTTTAACTTTGTAATGTCTTCTTTTTACTTTAGGTGCTTGACATTCAAGGGCAAATTTCAGAGTCTCTTTTGACATGTAATTTGGCCTTTTCTTTTTTCCTGTCTTCATAATAACCTTTTGCTTTCCTCATGAACTATGTCTTTGATGTCATGCCACAACTCATTTGATCTTTAATCATTGGCATCTATCGCATCGAATCTGTTCTTGAGATGATCTTTGAACTCAGGTGGGATATACTGGAAGTCATGTCTTGGCTCTCATATAATCATTCTAATTTTCTTTAGTTTCAGTTTGAAACTGCATATGAGTAGTTGAAGGTCTGATCCACAATCAGTACCTGGTCTTGTTCGGACTTCTAATATTGAGGTTTTCCATTGCCTCTTTCCACAAATATAGTCAATTTAGTTCCTATATGTACCAGTTGGTGAATTTCATGTGTATAGTCACCATTTATGTAGGTGAAAAGAATGTATTTTCAATGAAAAATCCAATTATTAATATATGTTTACAGTTGCTCTTTCTCATTTTGAGTTACTCCACATCAGCAAATGAAGATCCCTTAGGCTTTATTCCATTCCCATCATTAAGGTACACTCTCCTTCAGGAGGTAACTCTTCCCCAGTTGTCTTTTGAGTGCCTTCCAAACAGAGGGGCTCATTTTCCATCATTATATCTGACAGTGTTTCTCTGGTATTTATAGGGTTTTCAATGGCTAATTGTTTTGGGAGTGGATTAACCATGTCCTTCTCCCTAGTCTTAGTCTGGAAGCTCAGCTGAAACTGTCCACTATGGGTGATCCTAGTGGTGTCTGAAAAACTAGTGGCATAGCTTTCAGTATCACAGTTACATGTAAGTCCCCACAGTATGGCAAGCTGAAAGATATGTGGGGGATAGTTAGATCAGAGAGTTAAATTTCCATTAAGGTTCATAATTACTGAAGAATTAAATAATATTTATTGAACTAAACAATATTTATTGGATTTGTAACATGCATGTTGTACAAGATAGCTAATGATGAAGAGCATGCATAATCTATGCTACCAGTTTTTGTGGCTGAATAAACAATTAGACAATATTCATTACAATACAGTGGTAGGATAGCAGTATGTATTTCACATCATATGAGAAGGGTGTCAGACTCAGTCTTGTGAGATTAAAGACATTTTAGAACATGAAACTTCTAATTTGGATCAAAATGACTAAGAGATGTTGGCTAAGCCCTTGGAATTATAATAGTCTAGACTTTTGTTGGGGCAAATGACAGGAATGCATTGGCTATCATAAGCAAGAAGTCCAGTGGTAGTCTTAGATCCTTCTTCTCCAGAAGTTCAAGTCATATCACCATGAACAACCTACACAGTTTGCACAAATGGAAAGACTGAAAAGATTGAGTAGGGACAAAAGTTTCAATGGGAAAATCAAGGAACTCAGTTTTGTATATGTTAATTTTTAGGTACCAGTTACATTTTTAGTTGGGGAACTTAATGAAATAGATTTATAAATATAGGATTTGGGGCAATTTTCTAGGTTGGTGTAAATATAGATAATATTTAAAACTACATGGTGGAATAACATCCCTGTGGCAATGAGGATAGGTAGAAAAGAGAAAATAGCTAAAGAATGGGTTCCTGGAATTCCAACACACAAAGATTGAGGAGATAAGAAAAAAATTCGTAAAAACTATGAAAACTAACGTCTGTAGATGCAGGAGAAAAATCAGGAGAATGTGGCCTTGGAAGCAGAGATATATAAATATGGATAGTGGCAAAAATAAAGATTTCTACAGCTCCTCTTCACCATATAACACCTACGTCTGAACACTCAGTCTCCCACCTTGTTTGTGGATAGAACTTACATATGCCTAGAAAGGGCAATTCGTCCTTTCCTATGTTATCATATCCTCTCTGATGTAGAAAAAAAAGTTTGAACTAATTACACAAGTTGCACTTTATTTACTATGTAAAAGGGAGATAAAACTGAACCATACTGTAGAAAAACAAGGATGTAATTACTGCTATTATTTTCTTTCTTAGCCTTCCAACCCAAGTTTCTTGAAATTGCTTAGTGCTATAGTTTGCATGTGCTTAGCCCCATAAGAGTTCATGTGCTGGAATTTTGCCCCCCAGTGTGGCAGCATTGAAGTCACAGAACTTTTAAGAGGTAAGGACTTGTATGGAAGGTAGGTAGGTTATGGATGTTTCATCCTTAATACTGGATTAGTGCTATCTTTTAGGAGTGGATCAAGTCTTGTGAGACTGGCTTTAGTTTTCTCCAGAGTTTGTTGTCATAAAGCAAGGCCATCCATGTAATTGGGCCCCCTTACTTATGACTGTTTCCTTTTCTGATTCTTTCCTATGTTGTAATAGTCCTTACCAGGATGTTGGAGCTATTCTCTTTGTACTTTCCAGCCACCAGAATCTGACTCACCATATCCTAGAGGTGAGCCAAAAATCTCTCTCTCTCTCTCTCTCTCTCTCTCTCTCTCTCTCTCTCTCTCTCTCTCTCTCTCTCTCTCTCTCTCTCTCTCTCTCTCTCTCTGTGTGTCTCCTATTCACTCTCTTTTTATAGTAAGGTACCCATCCTCAGTCATTTTGTTCTAGCAACACAAAACAGACTAAGACAGTTGGGAAACCAAGATCTTTGAAAGCCAGTAAGTTGTCCTACTGATCATAACCCTCTTCCTTGCCCTGCTAGACTATAGGTAT
This sequence comes from Pedetes capensis, assembly GCA_007922755.1. Lineage (NCBI taxonomy): Eukaryota > Metazoa > Chordata > Mammalia > Rodentia > Pedetidae > Pedetes > Pedetes capensis. The sequence continues at coordinate 30,567 of VMDO01016724.1, read as the reverse complement.
CTCTGCAACCAAATAGTTTTATATCTGCTTGTACATATTTTTGTAAAGTTCCATATCTGAACTTTTGAGAGAAAGCTGTCTTATCACTTTATTACTTTCACCATAATGTAGCTGTGTCACTAACATGTTGTGTGGAAGGATGCGACATATAGTCATCAAACTAAGGTCTAGTAATCTCTCATCCATAATTGCAGCTGAATATGGGACTTGACTGGGTCATTAGCAAGGTTTCAAATATGAGAGCAGGTAAACTTTGGATTTAGACCTGTGTCTAGGGCCTGAACATTCTCTTGGACTTTTGTGAGTCTAAATTAACTCAACACATGTGAAAGTGACTTGACAGCTTTAAAAGCACTGTTTACATAACAAGCACTGTTACCAATTTGTTTTCTTATTTAAAAGATAATTAGACACCATTTGCACTCTTGGTACCCCTGTTAAGGACTTCTTTCTAAAGAATTCTATGTGTGTGTATGTGTGCATACACACAGGCATCTTCATGGTCATGTTTGTGTATAAAGTCATAGTCACTTGGATTCATTTGTTGAGTCTATTTAGAAAATATGTTTCTTTCCTAAGCACCCATTGGCCTTATTGTCACTAGATGGCAGAAACGGACCCTGCTTCTGTGGGAAAATGAGAGTTCATTTTGCATTCTGGAAGGGCACAAAAAGCTTCCCACAGACAATGTTTACAGGCTTTCTTTATTTTGACATTTCTTCTGAATACATTAATGTTTTTGGAAATTCCCTGTTAGGTCCCCTGCAGGGGTATGCTGCAAAGTGATCTTGGCTTACACAGAAGAAAAGATGGCTTGCATAATGCATTTTGCATTTCAGTTTATAATTTTAGAATCAAATACTATGTCATTTAAGGAAGGGTATAGAGGGGGTGGAGTTTAAGACTAAGAAAAACCAAGAATTTGTGTCACATTACTAAAACACTGCTGCTGTAATATTTCATCAGAGTAAGAAATGCCTTTACTATAATTCATTCTCTTTAGGGTAAGGAAAGTTGACAGCCAAGGTGTCAAATATGAATATATTGTAAAATTCTCCATGTGAATTTCTGTACTAGAGAAAGGATATTTTTTCTTTTCTTTTTCTCTTTTTTTCTTTCCAAATTGGTTGTTGCTTCAAAACACTCTCTGCTTCTCATAAAACTAAATGGCTGAGACAATTCTCATTTAAAAAGCCAAACTGATCCTGAGGCTTTGTGAACAAAGTACTTTTACTATTCAATCATTGATCTTTGGCAGCTTTGTACACATGCCTTCCTTAAAAACATCTAAATATAAACAGCTTAAATATAATGTGCTGAAGCTGGAATTACGTATGAAAGATTATGCCATATGCATTGTATATTCTCATGTATCTTTGAAAACTCTTCCATAAAAAATCTTATCTTTTAAAAATTGTTTTCATTCCTCTTGGAAAACATTTTTAGCTCCATTAAGATGATATCTAGTCCATGGAAAGGACAGGTTTAATGTTATATTTACTTGCTTAAAACATGATTTTAAAATATGTTTCATATAGTTGTGGCTGTGGGAATTCCAAAGCCATAGGAAGAAATGCTTGCTGAATTCATTTGCATACCAATACCCAGAATGCTTTTCCACCTCACTGCTATTTAATCTAAGTCAGCTGGTGTCAGAGCCCTGGGAACAAACTGAAGGATTTTGACATGCTTCTTTGTGCATATACCAAGTTTCTTTTCTGTACAGAGTACACAATGAAAACTCAAAATTTCATCTATAATATGATTTCTTTTTCTGTAAAGACTTGAATATTTAATCTCAATTTTCTTCTCAACTTTTCTTTAACCCTTACTACGAAATGTTGCCTGCAGTCCTAGCCTTGTGGCATCCGATCCTGTCAGATGTCAGAAGCTAAGCAGCATTGGGCCTGGTTAGTTCTTGGATTGGAGACCACCTGGGAACACCAGGTGCTGTAGGCTTGGGAGAAAGGCCTAGCAACCCACTCCCAAATATCAATCCGCTGTTAAATACCCTACAAATAGCAGAGAAGCACTGACAATAGTGTTTCACCTGTTGTCTGTAGGGTCGCTATGAGTCAGATACCAACTGGACAGTACCCAAAAACAACAACATGAAACATTACTCCAATCACTGTTATATGAAGATTCTAATTGATAAAGGAGTTCAGAACTACTGATTAGTTGGAATGTACACTACCTTAAATAACTTGTGACTCAACACAAGTGAGAAAATGGACAAACACATTCTTCCATTTTGAAAAAGGCCAAATTGGAGAGAGTACAGTAAGTTTGGGCTGGGATTTAGCTCATTTGGTAGAGCATTGCGTTACAGTCTCTGAGGTCCCAAGTTCAATTCTCAGCGCCACAAAAATGGGACAAGGACCTAGCAATCCACTCCCAAGGCAATCCCGAAACAGTCTGCAATTGAAAACCTTGTGAGGGTCGCAATGAGTCCGATACCAACTCGAGGGCACCTAACAACAACAACAACAATAGTATGTTTATGCCAGCAGCCCTTGCCCTGAGGCATCTGATCCCATCAGATCTCAGAAGCTAAGCAGGGTCGGGCCTGGTTAGTACTTGGATGGGAGACCACATGGGAACACCAGGTGCTGTAGGCTTGGGAGATGGACCTGGCAACCCACTCCCAAAACTCAGTCTGCCATTGAAAACCCTATGAACAGCAGAGAAGCACTGACAATAGTGTTTCACCTGTTGTACAGAGGGTTGCTATGAGCCGGACACCAACTCCACGGCACTTAACAACAACAACAACAACAGTATGTTTGAGATGATCTATAGGTTTGGTGCCTGGAAGTTCTTGGTGTCTCCTAGAAATCAAAATGCAGCAAATCTGTTTAAAATTATATTTAATGGTACTGATAAGAAATAAGTGCTTAGTCTTATGAATTTGGAACTATGAGTTTTCTGGAGTGTGGACAAATATCAAAGAGAAATCAAATATAGCTACATGATGAAATATTTTTTTTTCATTTATTAAGAAGTAATAATAGCATTGTGGAAATTGTTTTTAAAGGTCTTTACTTTTAGAGATGCATATGGAAGTGTTTGAATTGAGTAATGTGGTAACTGTGATTTGCTTTAAAATAACATGGGAGAGGGAGAAATGAGTGAGGTAGAGACGTAAATGCAATTGCCATGTGTCAGTAATTGCTGAAGCTACCGAATTGGTAAGTGAGGTTCATTATATTTCATCTACCTAGTTTTGAATCTATTGAAATGGTCTTTAATAAATACCTTTTAAAAAGAAAAATGAAGAAACAAATCACAAAGGACCATTTGAATTTCATCTATACTTTTCTTCTACCAAAAATCTTTGATTTATGTTCTCGGGTACTTCATTCCCCATATCTGTGAGAAAGAAAGTTATTTTGTCAAGTAATAAATGAGCAAAGAGATGTTTTGCAAATTTCTCTAGATATATGTCCTTATTCCTCCCACTTCCGTCGTCGTCGTCTTTCTTTCTCCTGGACCTTTAATCACATACTCTCTTCAAATTCTATTCAATGGTGTGAGTTTCTTTCATCTTATAAAAATTGTTTTAGACCCCATATTATCTTCTTATCACTCTCTTCTTTTTTTCACACGATTTTTTAAAGGTTTGTGTGGACGTTCTCTATACTCTTCTTATCCTAATAGCCATTCTTTTTTTAAAAAGTGAAAAAATGTACCATGGTTCAAAGAAAATGATAATAATAAGAAAACTCACACTAATTATGTGTGAAGATATAAAATATTACCAATGGTTTAGAATTTTTCGCTATATTTTGCCGTAATCACATCTGCCTCATTATATCTTGAATAAAATGCTTTAAGACACTATGTTGAAAGTTTTATCTTTCTCATGAGATTATTTCTTGATTTTTCTTGATTTTTGTATATATTGTTTTAAACTAATGTCCAGTATATATTTTCCTGATTTTTGTATATATTGTTTTAAACTAATGTCCAGTTTCATCTACTTGATATTGCTTTATTCATTGAATCATACTGCAGTATTGTATGCTATGCTTTTTTTCATTCAACTATGTTTTGAGGTTTATCTATATTGATATGTGTAGAATCTTTATTTTCACAACTGCTTATTTTTACAGCAGTTTATTTTTACAATTGTAGGATATTCCACCACATTCTTATACAACAATATATTTATTTTATTGTCAGATGATATTTATTTCTAGGTGTGCTGTTAAAATAATGCTATGCATATGCACATTATATACACATAGTGATCATGTGTGAAAATTATTCTAGGGTATTTCTAGGTCAAAGAACATGTGTATCTTTAACTTAACTAGTTAAAGGCAGTTGTACCCAAGAAACACACTGCAAATCAGCAATGTATAAGTGTTCTAGTGGTTTCATATTGGTGTAAGCAATGAAAGAATGGAACTTTTTTCCTAATCTGTTGTGCTGGTGTTTGAAAAAAATAACATTGAATTTCCTTGATTTCTGATAAGCTTGAACATATTTTCCTATGTTTAGTTGGCCTATCAAGTTTCCACCCATGTGAATTGCTTCTTTAAGATATTTGGCATTTTCTAGTTAGTGTTTTTCTTTATTAGATAGATTTCTAGGAATTCTATTCATTCTTTAACCCATTCAATTCTCCTGGCATCTGCCATTAGGCCCATAAAGCTACTTTTGTTGATGCTTTTACTGTTCTTTAACAAATCTAATGGTTACTTTTCGCCTGCAACCATACCATTGTGGTATCTGATCCCACCAGATCTCGAAAGCTAAGCAGGGTCAGACCTGGTTAGTACTTGAATGGGAGACCCCCTGAGAACACCAGTGCTGTAGGCTTGGGAGAAGCACTGGGCAACCAATGCCCAATAAACAATTGGCCAATGAAAACCCTATGGATAGCAGAAAAGCACTGACAATAATATTACGTGTGTTGTACATAGGGTAGCTATCAGTCAGACACCAACTGGATGGCACCTAACAATAACAATGGTTAATTTTCAGTCTTTACTTGACTTCATTTTTTCTCAGTTAACATTTAACAATGCAACTGATATCATGCTTTCCTGACTTTTCTCTTGTGTTTGACTTTCCTTTATAGTCTCTGACTGCTTCTCTATTAATTCGTCATTATTCAAGGCTCCATCTTGAAATGTCTTCTCATTATTCATTATTTTTCTGGGACCTTTGCATGAGTAATTAAGTGAATTCTTTTGCCTGAAACACAAATAACATTTTATCTCTCTCTTTATCTTTGTCTCTCCGCTCTACTCTAAGCAAACTCTTTTTGGATTTAACACTCACTTAACATGTTTTGGACTCAGTGGGAATTAACTTAGTCCAAATTATGTAATCTCTTTGTATCTTGTGCTTTACTTGTATATCTAGGCATTTGTGAGATTGTTTTCTACGCTACATTTATGTGCTTACTCTATATTTGTTTTCTTTAAACTTGCATGCCATTGGCTCAGTATGGTGGTGATATGTAGTAGGATCTTAATAAAAGATTCTTCTTCTTCTTCTTCTTCTTCTTCTTCTTCTTCTTCTTCTACTTCTTCTTCTTTTGTTGGTACTGGGCCTTGTGAATACTTTGCAAGTGCTCTGCCACAGAGTTGCACCCTTAGCTCATTTTTAATTTTTTTTTAAAGTTAAGACAGGGTCTCTAATTTACACAGGCTGCTTCTGGCCTTGAACCTGTGATCCTCATGCCTCTGTCTCCTGAGTCTGTAGGATCACAGGCATGCACTACCATTCCTGCCTAATAAATATTCTTGAATGAAAGAATAAACAAACTCAAGCCAATGATTTGGTATATAAGTGATTGGTGATATTTAATAATAAGAGGAATTTACCAGGGAACAGAGTTTATGGGAGAAGATAAAAATTTAGTTTTGGCTGGGAATGGTGGTGTGCTCTTCTAATCCCAACAACTTGGAAGGCTGAGACAGGTGGATTGCAAGTTCAAGACCAAAGGCAGTCTGAGTAACTTATTGAGACCTTGTCTCAAAAAAAAAAAAAAAAAAAAAAAAAAAAAAAAAAAAAAAAAAAAAAAAAAAAAAAAAAAAAAAAAAAAAAAAAAAAAAAAAAAAAAAAAAAAAAAGGAAGAAAAAAAAAACAAGAAAAGAAAAGATGACTGGAGCACTTGAAAGTACATGCAACACCCTGGGTTCAACTCCTAAATGTGGTAAAGAAAAAAACATTTAGTTTTGTATACATGATTTTAAATAGCTGCTGAGTGGGAAATTCAGGTAAAGAGGCAGCAAGTGGCTTTGATGTGTGTATCTGAAGCGGAAGAGCGCAGTATGGGCTAGATTATTCATCTGGGTTATCTGTATATAGGAGATAAATGGGATAATGACATCAGAACTCACGTGGAAGTTTGTGCAGCCTCAGAAACAAGCCCATTTGCAGATGCAACTGGCTCTGCATGGTTGATCTGATTGATCATGCAGATTTTTCTAAACTTAACACATTAGGCCTTAGAGACACTGAAATACAGAAATAAGATTTTGTTCTGTAGCATTCTTGAAGATGTTTTTTACATTTTTATGTAATCTATCATGATCCAATATCTGTACAACAGCAAGAAGTGTCTTGCTCTCTTATCTGTGCATTTATTGCTTTCTTAATCATTTCATGTCTCTCCTCAGAGCTCTGACATGGTTCCCTGTACCACTGGGAAGAAGACTCAAGGCCTTTTGTATCATGACTGCTGAGATCCTCTGCCTCTTCCAAGCATTGCTGCTCCCCTTTGATAAGACATACTCCTGTTATGTTTTGCATAGATTGCTTCCTGTTTTCTTCATTTTCGAGTTAAATGTGACCTTAAGTAAATGGATTTACTTGACTTCTTATGGAAAACAGCGAACTGGGTTGTCACGTACTTTGTCCTCTTTATTCTACCTTAATTTCTTTATCTCTTTACTGAATGTCTTTTCTCATATAATATGGTAATGAGGGCACCGGCCTGGGTGTGTGATTCAGTTTTGTAACCTCAGTGCTTACTTTTGTCACTTGTAAGCCACTCAATAAATGCTCATTATACAAATAAGGGTGTCAAGACATCAGAAGATTCAGAAAAGATGTGAAATGCTAGTATGCAAGGGATTTTGAAATTAGTCTGTGCGTACCTGACTCTATCCGCAAACTTGTTAGGTGCGGTCAAGTCAGTATCCGACTCATAGCAACCTTACATACAACAGGCAAAACACTATTGTGAGTGCTTCTCTGCTGTTCATAGAGTTTTCAATGGTAGATTGACTTTTGGGAGTGGGTTGCTAGATCCATTTCCCAAGTCTACAGCACCTGGTATTCCTAGGCAGTCTCCCATCCAAGTACTAACCAGGCCCAACCCTGCTTAGCTTCCAAGATCTGACAGAATTGGATGCCACAGGGCTACAGCTGCAGGCATCCACAAACTAGTTAAAAAAAATTACTTCATTTCTTAGCATCTCATTTACATTGTATTTAAACTGAGGATTATAATCCCACTCACCTCATAGTAATGCTATTAGGATTACAAACAATATTACACAGAAAATCCTTGTTCTAAATTTTACTTCTAATGCCTAGTACATATTAAGAATGCAAATGATGTTTAGCCTTATTCTGAGCAGCTCAAATCAATACAGTCCATCAATTTCAACTTTGTTAGGAAATATTTACTGAGTTTCATATATGCCAGATATTTTGCTAAAGATTGGTGTTACAATGACGAGTAAGATACATACTGACCTTAAAAACTATTTCATGAGACCAGAGTCTAAAGATATATATTATCATTTAAATAATTTTGAATTAACCTGTAATTTATTATCAAATATCCAACACTTATATACATTTTTGAAGGATAACAATTTTTCCCTTTTGCTTTATAAATATGTAAATAGCAATTTAAATGTTCACCAGGAGTTAGCAAGTTTATATGTACTAAAACTCTCTGACTTTGGTAAAATTCTTTCAGCTCATACTCTATTGATCTTCAGCTCCATGAAGAGAAACATAAAAATCTTCTAATAATTATACTCTCACTTCAAAATCTGTGGCTTACAAGCACAGGAAACAGTTGATAGATTCAAGATACCACCCCTTTATCATTTATCTTATTTTAAATGTTATCCATCTTTGTATTTTTTTTTCTTGTAACTTGAGATAGCAAAGAGAAAGTGCATTTTATGGCTTAAAATAACTTGTATAGAAGTGTTCAAAAACTATTTGTGTTCCCTCAGTCCCTGTCTCTCATCCCAAATATGTGTTTAGGTAAGTACCAATCAACAACCCTGGGAGTGAAAGCATTATTTGTAACTTCCTTTTCAAAAAAAGATTTTTCAAAAGGTCCTTTATATTCCTGTTATATATGGACTGACCCTTTGTTTATCATCTCATGGGTTATATTTTTTGTTGGTTGATTGGTTGCTGAATTATATTATGTGTGCTCAGGAGCATATCATTTAATGCTAATTTCTTCCATGTTGGAAAAAATAAAATTATTTTTTAAAAAGTGAGCTAAAGAGTTATCTTTAAACAGTTATAATATGTTTTCCAGGAAATTACCAATACATTTGTTTATAATTTAGGCAGCACAAAGTAGTTTTCTCTCTCACCCTAGTCTCTCAAATAGAAATATTTCCACTGGTTGCTAGTCAGAGTCTAAAATACACACCCAAGTACAATTCTTTTTGATCCTCAAAGTTCTTTAATCTTTTAGAGTTCTTTATTCAGGTAAAAATTATAATAAAGGAGTACAATATCAGTCTTTTATTACTTTATCACTTTGCTCCCTTAAACATTTAGCATACCTTCAAAAATGTAAAATGATTGTGAAAGGATGGGGTCTTGTATGAGGAGGGACAATGTGAAAGGGAGGAGACACCTCAATAGGTACTTATGACAATTTCATTCTTCTTTAGAGCCTCCCGAGAAAAAACAAGTTTAGATTTGTGAATAGTCTAATAAAGTGTGGTTACAATTCTCAAATATAGGGATAAAGGATTGTTTTTAAATTAATTGGGTTGTCATTGCCATTCATAATTTTCTTAATAGGACAGAATATTTGAAGAAAATAATGTAGTGTCATTAAGTTGTTCTTTTGACATCAAAATTCTTTAATTTCAAAAATATTTCCCATTAGGTTTGCAAGTCAGCTGCAATTTCTGCTGAATTTTTTTTTGTGCTATCCACATGTGGGCTGTTGTTAATATTGATTTATAAGTTAACTCTCTTTAACTATCACCATACATTTTTGATAGCTTTAGCAAAAGATATACCACTATTTTCATTGTTGGTTTATTTTTTGCAGCACTAATCTCCAACTTTCCTCAATAGGTTTTGCGAAGGAAGCCTCATCACTGTTTTTAAATGAAAAAGCATAACATTACCATTAGCAAGCTAGGTACAATGCTCATGACTCAAAGAAATTCCCAAGGATGAGCTGAGGATTCTAATACTCTGCCTAAACTTAGGAGAGAAATTAAACTCAAACTCAATTAAACTAAACCTAGGAGAGAAAAGAGAATATCTTCTAGTGAACATCTATTAAGTGTCTGCTACAAATAGAATCTGGATCAGGTAAAAAGACAAACTCCTCATGGCCAAGAAGCTCAAAACTCCATGAACAAAGCAAACAAGTAATCCTTTAACCAGCAGTGTTTTAAGCACTCTCAGTAATGCTAGATACTTCTAGATGTGTAGGTACACTCAGAGAAAGGGGAAAAGGCGCCAAATATTTGCTTCAAACATCCTAGGAAATACATTCATCAGGAATATTATAAGCACTGGCTAGTTGATAGAAGTAACACTGAATTAAAAGTGACCTTGTGAAAAGAGGAATTTTTTTTTAACAAAACAAATCAAGATGAGTTTCAATTTATGTAAATGCAAAGTGGTAAGTTTCATGGCCAAAATGATACAAATACAGAAGTAGAGACATGGTGAAAGATGAGTGGCAAGGAATAGGTTTGGGTAAATCTAAGCAAAGGTTTCATGTTTGGAGAAATTGGAGAGAGGAAATAATCTTGATTGTTTTAGGTGATTTCAGAGATGTGAGGATTTGGGGATCTTTTGGAAAAGGTAATTAGATGTGTGAAGCAAGAAGTAGAAGCAAAATCTCCTAATTTCCAGGAAGAAAATAAAAAATGAAGTGTTTTCCTCCATCTCTGCCCATCATACAAACAATATACAATCAGGAGCAACGTGCAAGAGAATCCTTTGTTGCATAGATATAGTTATTTCAGACAGAAAACCATGACTCCATTTCATATCCTTGGGATAATTGATAATTGGGATCTTATTAGTGTACTAATAATAAGACTTCAGAAGAATGAGATTATTATACATAAACAAGCATTTACTAGTTTGTTCTTTAATGCAGTATTATTTAAAATCATACAATACATTGAGGTGATGTTAAATGGATTGTGAATGGATCAAATGGTGATTCTCATATCTGATGTGCACATAATCTTACCCTAGGTCACCGTGCCATACTTTCAGATGGGCCCCTATCTTTTCATTGTTCTCTGTGGACTGTAGCTCTCATCAAGCAATGTTCCCTGGACAGCTGGCTCTGCCATGAACCATCTGGAGTTCCTACTCCCTCATGATGCCCATTACAGAAAAGTTTCAAATCCTCAACTTCACCTTTAGGGAATCTATATATCATTTAATGAGACATCCAGCAACACATATGCAGGATGATATTGGTCAAAAAAAGTGTTTGAGGAATTTTCAGAGTTCTGTTTTAAGAGAAATTATATCTGCATCAAACATATTGAAATCAAGAAAGGTCCATCTTCCCAAGGAGCAAACAGCAAACACAAAGTGAGCAGTTACTATGTGCCAAGCACTGTGCTAAGGACTGTAAATCATTATTTCACTACCTTGTGAAGTAACTATTTACTATTACAAATCAGGATTTTGAGATTTCTATAGCTAAAATAACTTCCCCAGGAAACAGTAACCAGTACTATAAACTCAGAGAATCTGTGTACCTTTGTTTTTCAACTTGTATTTATTGAAGACTTGCTGGGATTAGGATATCACTTTGGGTACAGGGGATAAAAAGATATATACACTACATATTGTCAAATCAACTATTCACACTTTACTAGAACAGATGAATACATGAGCAACCTTATATAATATAACATGACAAGTTCTAAAATAGAACTGCTCTTGCAATTCTTTTGGGGCAAATAGTAGAACAAACACATTTTCCTAAGGAAGGAGAGAAAAATTTCACAGTACAGGTGAATTTTGAACTGGGCTATAAAATATGATTGGATTCTACTGAAAGAACTTTGCACATACAAGAATGGTTCAGCTTTCACATTGTGTTACCTATAATTTGAGAAATTTACAGGGTATTAAAAACTACACCACCATTTCATGCTTTTGAGAGAGAGCAAAAAAAATGGAAAGGGTGTGAATCGTTTAAAACAGAGAGGAAAAGAGGGGAGGAGAAAACAGTGGCATAAAAGAACAGGGAAGAAACAAAAATCAAGAAAGAGGAGAGAAACCCAGAGGTAGAAATATGTAAAACAAAGACAGAAGAAACACAAGGATGAAATTAGAAATGAGTAGAAAAATATAATTGAAACAGAAGGGGAGGTAGGAAGGAGATCAGAGGACAGGATGTGAAATAAAGGAGGGAAGAGTCACAGGAAAGGAAACAAAGAAGAGACTTGGAGGAGAAGGTAAGAGGAACTTTAAAAGATGTCATTGCACTGTTACTTTAGGGTTTTAGAATAAAAATAGTTCTTTATGATAATTTTCACAGAATGTAGAATGTTTTTGCATAAAATATAGAAACTGCCTATTGAAAGTAGTTAAATTCAAGAACAACCAAACATGTATTTCCTGCAACACCAAAATAAACATAAATTTAAATCCTAGAGACAAAGCCACACAGAACTTTAGGTAGTAGCTTTCAAGTATCTTATTTTCTTGTTATGGGTCTAAGCTATATTTCAGAAACAAAGATCCACAATGCTGCTGTTGGAGTCCATCTTCTGAAAACAAAATTTTAACTTTTCTTTCTTTTTTTCTTTCTTCCTATTGCTATTGTGGTACTGGAGGTTGAATCTAGGGCGTCACACATGCATGCTTTGTGAGTGCTGTACCACTGAGCTGCACTCTCCACCTTTTTTTTTTTTTTTTTTTTTTTACTTTTTGAGACAGAGTCTAGTTAAATTATGCAGACTGCCTTTGGTCTCGAACTTTCGATCTTCCTGCCTCTGCTTCCCCAGTCGCTAGGATTACAGGCATGTGCCACTACACCCGGCTAAAATTTTAACTTTCAGTGGAGAATAAAGAGCTTTATCCAGTATTTTAAATAAAGGACCCAGTGTTTGTATCTCTAGGTATATTTTCTTTAAAAATTCTGGTGTCTAAATCCTTTTATAAGTGGTTGAATTGATATGGTTTCAGGAAGCATGGAGGACACTTATATAACCACTTCCTTAAAGTGGTTATATACACTTTCATGCTTTTTGAAAGTTGCATTTCTGTTTCTATAGGAATATTTCAATACAATCCCATCTTCACCCACTGTTCCTTATTGATGCTGTCCTGACATTTTGAAAAGAGAGAGAGAGAGAGAGAGAGAGAGAGAGAGAGAGAAAGAAAGAGAATGGTGTTTCTCTCTCTGTGTTTATGTTGTTATTATAATAGAAAGACTTTAGGGTGTGGTAGACTTTTCTGACTCTATCGCTATAAACTCTTGCAACACATAACAAACAACCGATCAGAGAAATGGCAAACATTGTCTGTATTCTCTGTGCACTTGGCAGGGATTTTTCATATTGTACATTATTGGCTCTGCTGTGTGATAGCACAACAGAGCCTTTGTAATGCTCTCGGCAGAGCTATTTATATACTGCGGCTCTACTAAGTACCTTTCCCTCTGCTGGTGTTCTTCCACAGACTCAAAGAGAAAGTGATTCGCCCAAATAAAAGAAGTATGGATCGACGTTGCTCAGAGCACAGGATGCTGTAAAGTCAAAATAAATCTTTATATAGCTCACATTAAGTATCATTATTTTCTGTTGAGTACTAGAATGAAGGTTAGCCCACAGTGAAATAAATGGGTATTTCTTTCTAGCAGGCAAATCTGGTTTGCATGCATCTGAGTTTGATGCTCTATGTTGCATCAAGGGCCGTGGACTCTGGGGATATGTGATTATCACTGATTTCCTTCATCAACTGTTAAGATGAAAACTTTAAAAGATGAAGGTCAGTAAGTCCCCCTTCATCTGGGTAACTTTTTGAAATGGGTTACTGAAAATTTAAATGACTTGGCTATACACATTACCCATAAAGAGAGCAAGCATAAAAACCACCCACAAAAAGTGAGAATGAATATTATTTTTGCTTTGATTTACCCCATCTGAATTAGTGACTAATAATCCAAAACTAGGGGAGCTGGGATTTAACTCAGTTGGTAGAGCTCTGCGCTGCAGTCTCTGAGGTCCCAAGTTCAATTCCCAGCACTGCAAAAATGGGAGAAGGACCTGGCAATCTACTCCTGAGGTAATCCCAAAACAGTCAGCCATTGAAAACCCTATGAGGGTCGCTGTGAGTCAGATACCAACTCAGTGGCACCTAACAACAATCCAAAACTGACAGTTAAATTTCCTAGGAAGATAAAGTTGTTATTTTCCCTGTTATGCATATTTAGGTTGACAGTGGATCTTATATAGTTGAACTTTCCTTCCTTCTTAAAATTATTATGAAACATTTATGTTTTCCTGAATTCATTTAGAATTCATCAGTCCCATTATGGTTGTACTTTTATGACAACACCTGGTTGATATGACATTCTATCATTAACTGGACGTGAGATGTATTCTCTGTTATCAGATTCAATCAACAAAGCTTTGCCTGCAATATGACATTTGTATTCATATTAAAAGGTCTCATATTTGGATTCACTCATATTCAATCATTACATGTTCAGCAGCATGACTTTAAAAATAGCATAAGATGCATGAAAATAATAAGGGAAGTGATACTAGCAGAATGTGATGCTCCAGTTAATGTCAGACTAACGTATGGATATAGGAAATGTCAATTTTCTGTGGTTAAGATGGGCCATAGATGTTTGTGCAGTCCCAGGAAAAAATGATTATGTAGAAGGGTAATGTTTTTTAATTTGCTCTTTATCCACTTTTTCTTTGACTGTATAAAAGATCAGAGAGACACAGGAAGAGTAATTTTCTGGGTCTTATCAATACCATAATGTAAATTCTAGGAGAAAATAAGGAAAAAAGTAAAACAGATTTCACTTTTTAAAGAAAAAAAACCCTTAAGTTTTATCATATAGTTAATAAATGCCATTATTTTGATAAATAAAACAGATAATTATATTATTTGTCAAATACAGTTATAAATATATTCTCTTACGGAGGATCATTTTTAAATCTCTTTCAACTATGAAGTATCCAGTTATTAGCAAACTTATTTTCTCTGTTTAGTATGAAATAATCTGGGTACAAATATGTTGTTAGACTTATTATCAAGCAAAAACAGTTTAACAGATTATACCAAATGAAAACCTGTTGAATTAGTAAGAGAAATGAAAACTTAATGTGACTTTATATTGTAACTTTTCCACTTTCAAATTTATAGAGACAACAAAATACCTGTAAAAAAATTATATTGAGTGAGAGGAAGCCAATTGAACTTGAAATACAGAGGCATTAGCTATACTTAAGTTTGTTCCTAATTTGATTCATCAAGTGGCTGCAGATTTTTTTCCCTTGCTATATCTTTAAAAGTAGGACACAGCCTTTGAAAAGGCCATTAGAAATACTAAATAGAGTACTCAGACCTTGGCTGTTTTTGAATGACTTCTCAGAATACAAACACATCTTGTGAAATAGTAAACCCTTTAAATATTTGTGTAAGATGGATTCTCCTATTAAATACATGTGGGAACGTTGGCATGTTATAACTCTGTCAAAATTAAAAAGGCATATTGATATATCAAACCATATGAGAAAATTCTACAATAAAGAAAACTGTTTATTCTTTGACATACTTTAAAATGTAAATGACCATGGAATCATTTCATTATACAGTATTAATTAATAAGCAGGGAACCTACCATTTCAGATAACACGTTTTGGACATATCAACTGACAGTGGGAAAAAGTAATTACATTTTAAAAATAAAGTGGCCTACAAGTTATACCATGGACTGCAAAAAGATCTATCCAAGAGGAAGTGCAACCACAGTGCTCCTTGGAAGCAAGGATGGCTAGAATGTGTCTTGTGTATTTTGGACATGTAATCAGAAGGGGCAAGTCCCTAGAGAAGGACATCAGGTTTGGGAGAGTGGCAGGTCAATGAAAACAGGGAAAATCCTCAACTACATAGATTGACACAGTGTCTGCAACAATGGGCTTAAACATAAGTAAGATCCTATACCTGGCACAGAATTGGGTAGTGTTTTGTTCTGTTGTACATAGGGTTGCTATGAGTCAGACATGACTCCATGGCACCTAACAACAAGGACAACAAGATATTAATTATAAACATCATTACCTTTTTAATATTCACTTTGAATCTCTCTGGTATGAGGAAACTCAGGTCCAAAGAAATTTAAAAATAGCATAGTGCCTTCTTTAGTTACAGAAATGATTATGAGCAGCTGGGTCAGAATTCCAACTCAGACCTGTGTGACTTCAAAACCTATGGTTATTTCTATTCTGTTCTCGTATAGACCAAAATATTTTGCTGCATATTTAAGCCCACCACCCAATTTTTGTTCCTCTTTGTGGATCAGACACAGAACAAATAACTGTTTAAAAGAAATAAAAAGTAATTAGTGATCACTTAATTATTATTGTGATGCTATTAAGATCATTCTAGTTGTATTTTGTAAAAACTTACACTTCAAGGCACACAAAGAAAAAAAATTTAAAGGTCAAGAAACAGTGTTTGTTAGCAGTCCTGAAGAATGGAGCAGAAACTTTGAAGTTTAAGTGTATCCATCTGTGTGAGATAAATATGTTTGTCTCTTCCCATTTTCCTGCCTTAGATCTTCCTGGCCATTATAATCATGCCCTTATATGTTTCCCATGGTCTATCGCTCCCTACATACTTAGTGGCCTACTGAAACTTTAGCAAGGTAACTCTCCAAGTATTACATGCCTGCACACGAAGTGCTGAAAGAGACTAAGAAAAAAAAAAAGTCATACAGACTATACAGTACTACTGATCTCAAGCCCCTGCTGTTGTTATTTTTAGGTGCTGTGAAATTGGGTCCAAATCACAGCAACATGTACAACAGAAAAACCACTACCTGACACTGTGCCATGCCTTGCATTATGTCAGAACTTCTGTGCTATTCATAAGGTTTTCAATGGCTGATTGTTTTGGGAGTGGGCTGCCAGGTCCTTCTCCCTAGTCTGCAGCACCTGGTGGGCCCAAATGGTCTCCCATCCAAGTACTAACAAGGCTGACCCTGCTTAGCTTCCGAAATCAGGTGGGATCAGATGCCAGGGTGTTTTGGCGGCAGATCTCAAACCCTAAATGCTAGTCATTTCCTACATTCTTACCCTGTAGATTACTATTTCGCACTTTTTCTTTCCCCCTCAAACTTATACCAGCACCAATATAATTATACTTTTCTGATGACTTTAATACTTATTTCACAGAGAAAATAGAAGTAGACAGAATTCCACATGCTCCATGGCTATCACTATACTTGGATCTGAATTTGTGTTCTGTTTTTTCTTGGTTGTCACGGAATAAGTTGATCTTTACCTATGCTCAGGCCCTTTCTTTTACAGTAAAGCTCCTCAGAAGTCTTATTTATTTATTTATTTATTTATTTATTTATTTATTTATAGGTACTGGGGATTGAACACAAGGCTTCACACATGCTAGGCAAGTGCTCTACCAGTGAGGTGTAATCTCCAGCCCAAGAAATCTTATATGTATTTACTATCAAGAATTTTCCTCCCCTACTCTCTTGAACCCATTCCACTCAGACATTTGGCCTATCAATCCTCTGAAACAGCTGTTTTCATAGGCTATAGTGACCTCCATATTGCAGAATGTAATGATTGCTCTACTTTTCTCCTTTTCTTTGACTTTTCAGAAACATTTTGAAACTATTTCTTGCCCCTTCCTTTTTGAAAGATCTTCTTCAGTTATGTTCCAAGACATTGTTCCCTTAGGTATCCTGCCTAGTGGCTGCTCATTTAGCTTCCCTGGCTTGTTCTGGAGAGCCACGGAACTCTGGGTCTTTACTCATTTTTGTCAGCTGTCAATGCCTGGGTAAGCTCATTTAGTCTCCTAGCTTTAAATATCATGCATTTGTTGGTAACTCTCACATAAACACATCTTTCCTCAACCTCTCTCCCTGAAGTCTGATTGGTACTAATGGATTTCTAATGAGCACTTCAAATTCAAAGTACCAAAACAGAAATCTTGAGACTTTTTCCTATTAGGCTCTCCTCCTTCTTCAACCTTTCTTACTCCTGTAAATGAAAAGTTACCAGCAGAATAAGGTTCTCCTGGCCCTTAAAATATGTAAAACTTTTACTTGTCATCGGTAGGTGTGGATTATATCTGCATTCATGGTTTTAAATAACACTCAACAGATCAGGACACATGGTTATCTGTTGTTTTACAGTGAAGAGCAAAATAGTCAGGAGCTATTTCTAAAAAAGAGAATAGCTATTTGCAGAAGACAACAAAATTTTTCTATAAGACCCTGAAGGTCACTGATGTGATTACGTTTTCAGCTGCTGTTACAATCTTCTGTCCAGTTTCAGATAGCCCTCCTCCATCCACTTCATAATAACTCACAAGCTATATCCTTATTACCATTATGAATAAGAATCTTCAGGTGTTTATTGAGGTTAAGGGTTACATATTTGATAGTTCTTGCATATTTCTTAATGATTTGATATCTGTAAATTTGTACTATCATTTTGGTTAGGTTTATAATTTTTTTTGTATGTCACTAATGCAGTTGTGTTCCAGTTTCATTTTTTCACAAGCCTAGTGATTTTACTCCCTGACTTTGCATAGTTGGATGATTTTTAGTAACACATATGTGAGGTTAGCTGAACTAATTGTACAACATAATATGAAAAGGAGATTCACACTAAGAGGAAGATAAGTAAAATATTTGAAGGCTAGGAAACAATAATTTTCCATGGAAAGTGGAATAGTAAGGACTAAATACTGAAGCAAGAAAGTAGGAGAAGAAATAATGCATCGAGTACTTACTGTATAATACTAGACATAATCTTAAATATTTTATAATTCCTGATTTTATGGGAGAGTACTTATGGTAAAGTCCAAATGGTAGGGTAAGTATGACATGACACAAAAGAGATAAGGGCTGCAAGAAGATAATTTTTATTATACACTATTGGAGACACCAGAGTCATCTAGTTCATATGTGATATTTGTACTCCAAAAATAATGTGACTACCTTGAAAAAGAAAATTAATACACAAGGAAATGTATAAATCTAAGGTTTTTAGCATTGTCTTCATTTTATAATTTATTATGAGACATAAAAACCTATTTAAAAAACAGTACGATTATGTTATATGTTTTCAGTGTCAAAATGTATGCCATGAATTCTTTGGTGTTGGAATCATGAAGAAAAGTGTTTGGGAACAGATGTTGGTTTTGCCATTTTTTTTAAAAAAAAATGAGTACAGTAAAAAGTGAAAAAGTGGTTCTAAGTGTAAGAAAAGAAAAAGAGAGAATGTGTTTAATATATTAGAAAACAGTTTCAAGAGGAAGAAATCCAAATAAAAGAGAAAGAGAGAAATGCTCATGACACCCAGTTAACAAGACAGATTAGTAAAGTGGTTAAGAGGGTGTTTTCAGGGGAGGAGTGGGAATGATAGTCAAATCAGTTAACAAGGGTGAAGCTGGCGAGGAAACTGAAGCAGTGAGACACAAGGAATTTATTTTATGAATTTTGACAAAAATTAAAAAGTTATTGTAGTAGATTAAATTCAGAATATTTAAGCAAAGATACTTAAAAGATGGTATATTCACATTTGAAGGCAGATATGAAAAAGTTTATAAAATTAACATATACTTTTGACCTGAGGGTGAACTTCGTTTATAGGTCAGGAACTTTTTTTTTTTTTTTTACTAAATTCCCTCTGAACCATTTTGCATTACTTTTTCTGTGTCTGTTCGTTGAGAGACATTTTATTTACTCTGTAATTTCATTTGTAAAGTAAAAAGTGTATACTCTCACACATATCAATAAGATTTCAATTCTAAAATAAATGATGAGTATTGTAATAGTTTTCCATTTAAAGTTATTTGTGACTAATTCTTCTGCCTAAATCATCGTACTTTGGAAGGGTTTTAATCAATTTTGTGTTAATTGACTTTGCTCCCTAGACCACAAATAGATTCTTTTGTATAGTAATCTAGTTTATTTAAAAAGATGTCATTTAATACTAATTTTAATTTATAGCCACAGAATCTTATTGTTCTCAATATTCTAGAAAAAATTAGTAATATCCATGAAGTCATAAAGTGATCATATCAATTAATACAGAAATTCTAGTTAAAATGTTTGTACAATCAATTTTATTGTAGTTATTTATAATGGCAAAATTAGAAAAATTCCAAAATAGTATATGGTTAAAATAACTCATGGTAAAATAAGTCCACTGGTGCAGGTGAATATTAAGCAGAAATTTAAAAATGGTGCAATTCAAAAAATTTTTGATATACTTTAGAGTGATATAAGGCATGCTCAAAATACACAGAACAAAGTGGAGAGGGAAAAATCAATTTTAGTTCAATAGTATGAGTATATGTCCACAGGAGAAACTGGACAAAATTAGGTAATTTTGGTTTTGTTTTGTTTTCACTTATTGTGGCTTTAAGGATGATTTGCAAGATATTTGCCTGCATTTTAAAATTCTCAATTATAAATTCTCTATTATATATATTATTTCCATAATTGGAAAACACTAAAAATATTTTTAAATGATGAATACACAGTAACATCCAGGTTACTAAATTGTTAGATAGCAAGTTATCCCAAACTCTTACAAACATTACACATAGATTTGACCATAGTGACACTTTCCATTGTAATTTTCATCGTAGAGTGGCTACAAATAGAAATAAGCAAATACTTAATCTTCAGTGTGCAACTTTGGAAAAAGCTGATGATACAAGCAAAAGAAATCTAATTTGGGGAGGCAAGACATTAAAGGTTTTTTTGTTTGTTTGTTTTGATTTTGTTTTTAAAACAGGCGTTAAGATGTTTACCAAAGTATCTTGTTTGCCACCAGATGCTTCTCTTTAAGTTTATGTAAGGATTGTGGTTGTTCACTTTTGAAAAAATAGCTGTCTTTGGGCTAGTGCACAAATGCTAAATCAAACACCTGTTTTCAAGACACAGAGTTAATAGTGTGCTGACTCTAATCCTTCTGATACTACATGTTGCATTTTTGAGGAAGTTTAAGAAGAGTTATCTCCATCACAAAATGATGGGACAGTTTTTCTTTCTTTTCTTCTGGTGATAGTGTAAACTCTATTTTGTTTGTTTGCTTGTTTGCAGTATGGGGGATTAAACGCAACTCCTTGCACAGGTTAGGCAAGTGCTCTACCACTGAATTAAATATCCAGTTCAGCACATAACAGCCATTTTTACTTATTTCCTTGTTTTTTAATTGATGTTATTTTCAATTAGAATATGCCACAAGGTACCAGCAAACAAATTCTCTGCTAACATTATCTTGAGAAGTGTCTACATCCTAGCTGGAAAACTTTGCTCTTATTTGCAAGGCTATATGCCAAACAGGTTTTGCCAAGATCCTGTCTTTATATTTGGGAGATAGATTAGATAGATGATAGCTGCAAGCTGTCTACATATGATAGTAAGATAGATGCTTAATCAAGATGATTTTAAATTTGTATATGTGAAAATTGTCAGCTTCAAACTCTTTACACACATACAAACATTTATGCAGACTTACAGAAACTTTGAATCATAGATACAATAAGTTACTTTTTCACCTTGAGTTAAATAAGGAGCATATATTTCAGAAGATGAATGGGTGTGGTGAATGTCTAGGTATGAAGTAACAGGTGACCTCTCCATTCATCAAAAGTTTGCTGAAAGCATGGCTAACCAGTAGAACACAAGAACCTGTGGAGCAGACAAAGATTAATTATACCTGTATGCAGGCAGCAATGTTTGTGTTCCAAACAAATTATATTTGCTTGTGTTTAAACGATGCATAAATCTGATGCGTACAGATGAACGTGTGTTCAGGATGAGTGAGCACACTTGTTTGAATGTCATATTTATCCCTGTATTTTGTCAGAAAATTAACTTCTTTGGAGTTTGTGCTTGAGCTGAGCATATGGTTGTTGATCTCTGGAGATGACAGCCTATCTGAGCAATAGCTCCTTATGGCTCCAGCTCTCCTCGGCTGGCAGATGCTTTGGGCTTTTCTACAATTAAGTGGAGATCATCACTGTTTTCTTTGAGCACTGCTGTGCCTTGTACTCTGAAGTGTTTTGTTAATCACTGTCTGCCTTCGACAGAAGCTGCCAAAGCTCTCATTAAGTTTGAATTTTGAGATGTCATGCTCGAATGATGGAATTTCATCCTTTTTCTGCATGAATGGAATTGGCTATGGAAAGGTGCCAGAAAAAAAATCATGTCACAAAAGTGTACTTGCTTTATATTTTGGAGATGAAACAAAAGGCAGTTGGAGAAGAGGGGGTTCCCAATAATTTGTCAGCTCTGGTATGTGTAGTTTCCTTGGTGATATAATTGTTGGGTACTCACCCTTATTAAACAGGAATAGTTCCTTTATTATATTGTATATCAACAATCAGTCATTTTAATGTTCACAAAGTGAACTTTAAATCTCTTCTCTTACTTGCCCCTAAGAAATCTAGTCTTTTCATGGCATTTGTTATCGACTCTCAGTATGTTGAAACAGAAAGTAGGGGCAGGTTGCACAGACGCAAAGCATTTTCTTTAATAACCTATCCATATAATTGGAACCAGGAGAAGATATTTGGTAGTAAAGGAAAAAAATACCACTTTTGCCCTTCAAAATAAGTGCTTGAAGTTGTACAGAGATGAAAAACTAAATGCATCTGTTGACTGTTTAATGATTTCTGCAGGAAACTCAGTGTTATGGGAAATATGGTTTGAAAAGACATTATCCATTTCTCCTGGTGAACCTAATTGTTTCAGTTGAATGACTAAAAGTAGGAAGTAAGCCTTGAAGAGAAAAATACTTAGAGTAATTTGCTCTAGTGCCTAATCACTAGAGTCATAAAGCATTTGGAAATTGATTAAACTTATCTATAAAGTCCTACACTTGCAAAGTCTGACATCTCCTACTTGTTAACAAACTTCTAAAGCAGCATTGTTTTTGTGTCCACTTTGTCTGTGGCTTGAATCATATTGGTCAATAGTATATGCAATAGATATTTCATGGCATCATTTTAGTAGTTACAAAGAAAACAAAATTATCTCAATTTCCTTGCAGCAGGAAAAAGATTGACTACTCTGACCACAGTAATCCTGCAGCCTCTTCACTTCTGTATGAACACAACATTCATTTTCAATTAGGCCAGGAATATATTTCATAACACAATGTTTAAGTATGATACACACCCCCTTCCGAGTACTTTAATGAATCTTCACATTGCAAGTACCTGAATAAAATGTTAATTGAGAATTCTGAGGCAAAATATTAGGTAATGTGTTTATGCATGTATAATGACAAGGAAATTAGTATTTCTTCACATTAGGAACACTTGGGGAACACATTCTAGGAAACTTGTTGCACTATAATAGTAGATGTCAGTCATATGATGTGAGATAGGAGGTAGAGGAAAACCTTCAGGCAAGTGCATGAATTTGTTTTTTTATTCTTCTTTATAAGTGTTGGTGGGGTACAGAGTAATAAGGCTTTTTCTATTTGCATTATGCAACTATTACACATCTTTTAGTTATTCTTTCATCAACTTACATATTTCACAGAACCATTTGATTAATATGTGATAGAAAATTGCATGCAATTATGGGTTATATTCTCTCTTTTCCCCATGCATTTGTATTGTTGCATCACCTATTTGGAAATTATTATCTCCCTCTTTATCCCTCCACATCATTTACCCTCCCCTTGTCCCCTTTCTCAACCTCTACTCCCCTCTGTGGACACTTCTCCCATTCTTTATACTCTCATTTCATTTTCCCTTATTACTTAAGCCTGATTGATCATTTACATATATATTTTCTTCCTTTAAGTTAGATTCAGCTCCCATGTATGAGTAAGAACATTTGGTACTTTTCTTTTTGGGCCTGGGTTCATTTGCTTAGGAGGATATTCTCCAGTTTCATCCATTTTGCTGCAAATGATATTATTTCATTCTTTTTTATTGCTGAGCAATGTTCCATTTTGTGTATGTACCACATTTTTTAAATCCATTTCTCTGTTGATGGACATCTTGGTTGTTCCATATCCTTGTGATTGTGAAGAATGCTGCATTAAACTTGGAAATGCAGGTGTCTCTGTGGTATGACAACTTATCTCCCTTTGGATGTATTCCCAGGAATGGTGGAGCTGGGTCATATGGCAATTCTATTCTTAGTTTTCTCATGTATCTCCATATTGATTTCCAAAGTGATTGAACTAATTTTCAGTCCCACCAGCAGTGTAAAAATGTTCCTTTTTCTTCTCAAATTATGATATTATTTTCTTCTCAACTCATGATATTATTTGTTTTTTGATCTTGGTCATTCTTTCTGGAGTAAGATGGAATCTCATTGTTATTTTGATTTGCATTTCCTTAATAGCTAGGGATATTGAGTATTTTTTCATGTGTTTCTTGGCACTTCAATATTCTTCATTTGAGAACTGTCTGTCCATTTCTTTTACCCACTTAAGTATTGGATTATTTGTTGTCTTAGAATTTGCTTTCTGAAGTTCTTTATATATTCAAGAAATTAGTCCTCTGTCAGATATGTAGGGTACAAAGATTTTCTCATATTCAGTGGGCTCTCCCTTAATTCTATTGATTGTTTCCTTTTCTGTACAGAAGCTTTTCAACCTCATGTAATCTCATTTGTCAATTCTTAGTGCTGTTTCCTTGGCCATTGGAGTCTTTTTAAGGAAGAACTTTCCTATGCCTATGTGTTGAAATGTGTTTCCTATCTTTTCTTCTAGCAGTTTTAAGGTTTCTAATTTTATATTGACTTCTCTTACCCATTTCAAATTTACTCTCATGCAAATTGACAGATACAGCTCTATTTTTAATCTTCTGCAAATGGAAATCCAATTTTGCCAGCACCATCTATTTGAGAGGTTATCTTTTCTCCATTGAATGTTCTTAGCCCCTTTGCCAAAAATCAGATGGCTGTAGTTGCATGGGTGCATCTCTGGGTCTTCATTCTGTTCCTTTTGTCTTCACTCCTATATTTGTGCCAATACCAGGCTGTTTTTGCCACTATGCTCCTGTAGTATAGTTTAAAGTCAGGTAGTGATCCTGCCTGCAATGTTTTTGTGGCTTAAGATAAGTGCATGCATTTGTAAATTCCAGTTTTCATTTTTGCTTATGGTTACACAGAGAATATGATTACTCACCTGACAAAAATTGACTCATCCACTGAAATCCTACCAAAGTATCTCCCCCACCTGTGTTTAATGAACTACCTTTAGAAAGAAAAAAAGATATTACATTACAAATGTCCATTGAGCTAGATAATGCTCCCATGTCCTTTTCCTTCAGTAAAAATCAACTCATCCTATTTAGTTCACTTCTCTTAGAAGAGAACAGAATAAAAAGTTGGGAGTCTACTACTTTGTAGTATTGAAGATCAGAGAAGGCTAGGTCTAGGGCATTTCTTAGAGAACTTCTCAGGCTAGAAAGCTCAACTCCTGGGCATCTCTGATATTATAGAAACAATAAGGTGGTGTCCTTAGAGTGCACAGAGTCCCAGAAACTAGGGGGTAAAGATAAAGTTTGAATTATTTGACAGTTTACACATCCACACTGATCCTCATGCTATTTATGGAGAAGACATAGAGAATATTGGGGAAAAAACTCACAAGAGTAGAAACTCTGGTTGCTGTTCAAACATATGGGAATTATGTTATGGAGAAACCACATAAATGCTCTGAAATTCATTAAGTAACTGCTCTGCATACCTCAAAATGGCATTGTAACTAACAGCAGTTGGATGTGGAAGACCACTGAAAACCTTAAATGTGGTATAAAGATAAGATAATATGATTCCAATATTCAACTTAAAAATCTAGCCATTTCCTTATAGATTCTAGATGTAAAGAACTATCCATATACAAAACTACACAATTAAGAATTTTTCTAATGAGTTTTCTATAATGATATGACTAAATATTTAGCAATATTAAGTCTTCTTTCTCTTTCTTTGTTGTTAGGTGCAGTCAAGTGAAGTCTGACTCATAGCAACCCTATGTACAACAGAATGAAACACTCCCTGACACTATGCCATGCTTGTCACTATTGTCAGTGCTTCTCTGCTATTTGTAGGGTTTTCAATGGACAATTGTTTCAGGGGTGGATTTCCAAGTACTTCTCCCTGGCTTACAGCACCTGGTGTTCCCAGGCAGTCTCCCATCCAAGGACTAACCAGGCCTGACCCTGCTTAGCTTCAGATGTCAGTGTGCTATGGCTTCAGACATATGTTGTTGTTGTTGTTATGTGCCATTGAGTCCTGTCTGACTCATAATGACCCTGATAGGGCTCTCAAAGGCTGATTGTTTTGGGATTGGCCTCGGGAGTGGGTTGCCACATCCTTCTCCCATTTTTGCAGTGCTGGGAATCAAACTTGGGATCTCAAAGACTGCAGAGTGGTGCTCTACCAACTGAGCGAAATCCCAGCCCCTTTAAATATGTGTGTGTGTGTGTGTGTGTGTGTGTGTGTGTGTATATATATATATATATATATATATGTACATGTATATACACACACACATATACATATACATAGTTGTTGTTAGGTGTCATGGAGTCATGTCTGACTCATAGCAACCCTCATAGGGTTTTCAATGGCTGATTGTTTCAGGATTGCCTCGGGAGTGGATTGTTACATCTTTCTCCCCTTTTTGTAGTGCTGAGAATCGAACTCAGGACCCAAGAAACTGCAGAGTGGTAAATCTCAGCATATATATATATATATATATATATATATATATATATATATGCCTGTTGTTGTTGTTAGGTGCTGTGGAGTCAGTATCCAACTCATAGCAACCCTGCATACAGCAGGTGAAGCACTATTATCAGTGCTTCTCTGCTGTTCATAGGGTTTTCAATGGTGAATTGACTTTTAGGACTGGGTTGCTGGGTCCTTTTCCCAAGTCTACAGCACCTGGTATTCCCAGGCAGTCTACCATCCAAGTACTAACCAGGCCTGACCCTGCTTCTTAGCTTCCGAGATCTGGTGGAATGGGATGCCACAGGGCTACAGCTACAGATATATATGTATATGTGTGTGTATATATATATACACATATATATATTCTAACATGTTAATGATAGCCATGTCAGCTTCTGAGATCTGGTGGGATATATATATATATATATACACACACATACATATATATATAAATATATAAATATATATATAAATATATATAAATATATATTCTATATATTCTATATAATATATATTATATATATATAAATATATATTCTATATATTCTATATAATATATATTATATATATATAAATATATAATATATATATTATGTAGATGGGAGAAGGACCTGGCAACCCCCTCCCAAAAATCAGTCTGCCATTGAAAACCCTATGAATAGCAGAGAAGCACTGACAATAGTGTTTCTCCTGTTGTACACAGGGTCGCTATGAGTCAGATACTGACTCGACAGCACCTAACAACAACAACAACAACAATATTATGTAGAATATATATAAATATATATAAATATATAAATATATAAATAAATAAATAAATAAATATATATATATATATATATATATATATATTTGTTGTTAGGTGCCATCTAGTCAGCATAGAACTCATAGTGGCCCTGCATACAACAGGTGAAACACTATTGTCAGTACTTGTCTGCTATTCATAGGGTTTTCAATGGCAGATTGAGTTTTTGGGGGAATGGATTGCTGAGTTCTTCTCTCAAGCCTACAGTACCTGGTGTTCCCAGGTTACTCATCCAAGTACTAACCAGGTATGACCCTACTTAGCGTCAGAGATCTGACAGGATCAGATGCCACAGTGCAAAGGCTGCAGTCTCCCAAGCAACAGCACCTAGTATTCTCAGGCAGTCTTCCTTGAAAGAACTAACCAGTATGGACCCTGCTTAGCTTTTGAGATCAGCTGGGATTGGATGCCCAGGTATAGACATATTGCTCCTATGTTTTTGTGCATAACTTTAAAGCCCACAATCATTGATTAATGGGAGAAGGACCTGGCAATCCACTCCCAAGGCAATCCTGAAACAGTCTGCCATTGAAAACCCTATGAGGGTCGCTGTGAGTTGGATACCAACTCAACAGCACCTAACAACAACAACAACAATCATTGATTACTGATACTTACATAAATATATTTATACCTCATCTTTAGAGTTTGTGTATATATTTATTGTACAACATTCACCAAATAAAAGTAATTTCCTATCCATGGAATAAATTAAATTTTAAACTATATTTTATTAAATTATTTTAAAATTCATCAAAGCAGAATGTAAAATACAAAAATAACATTGACATTAGCAAGTAATCAGTCAAGTAATTTGAAAAAATCTACTTACATTCAAAATGGAACATCTTTTTTAATCTGAATATTTTCCTTTATCTAGTTTTGTACCACACATATCTCTACATTCATAAGGTATATATAGGACAGAAGGAAAATTTGTTCATGTTTTTAAATACATTATATTTTCAAATATAAAAAAGTAATTCTTCATTGTAGAAGATAGCAAAGAGGAAGTAAATAAAAATAGAAAAAAATAATCATGATCCCATTACTTAGCAATAACCACTCAAAAATGCAGGGAATGTCTCATGTATTTTTATTTAATATAACCATGATCACCTCAATTTTTTGCTTTGTTTTATTTTGTTTTTTGAGGCTAGTTCTCATTATATATCTCAGACTGGCCTGGAACTCACATTCCTCCTGCCTCAGCTTTGTGAGTGCTACCATTGCATGTGTGTGCCACCACTGCATGTGTGTACCACCATGCCCAGTGACCATGTCAATTTTTATTCAATATTGAGTCCTGCACTTTCTGTTTAATATTATATGGTACCACATGAGTTTATTGACTCTAAAATATCTTTATATACTTTTCACATACATATTATCAACCATATGATATATGTAATAAATATGACATCCTTAACATTCTATTATTATGAACATTTAATCTTTTTCAAGTGTTTCACTGTTCTGTAAAAGATATTAAATATTTTTCCATATAAAACATCATCTGAATCTAGTATTGTTTTCTTATCTTATATTTGGAAAAGCTTAATTACTATCCAAAAGGTCATGAGCATTTGATATGTAAGGCCAAATTCCATATTTGAATTTGATTTAAAACTTAACAGAAATCTTGATTTTCCATTAATAGAATCATATCTCACTGAACTAATGATTAGAATGGAAAACTTATAAGGATTTTTATTTTCTTATCACACACACATAAACAACCACCCATGTAAAAATATGTTATAAAATGGGGAAAAATATTTTGCATAAAAATGCCTAATGTCTTTCTGGAATGAAATCTTAATGAATATACTAAAATATTTGGCAATATAACCCATTGAGTGTCAGCAGAGAAGGCAGGAAACTTCCTTAGCAAGGCCAGATTGCTTTTTGGGTATTCTCTGATATGGCTATCCTTAACATCTTAGAACCTTTGTCCTTTCCTCTTTCCACACTCTCTCCTCATAGTTGCATCCCTATCACCACTCTGATACTGGCTCCAAAATATCACTAAAGTATGTTTAAAGAATAAAATTCAGAACAGAACAACAGTTTACTTGATCTGCATTAACATAATGCACCTTGGCTTTTATGAATTTCATAAGGTCTTAATGCAGAATAAAGAAGATAAGCCACAGTAAACATTTGATTGAATACCTAGCACATAAAATATGCTCAATAAAACATTAGATTTCTCCCCTCATGTTATTTATAAATTGGCAGGAAAGTAATAAAACCCTACTAAAGTTATAAAGGACCTATGACAAATCCACAGTACATATTAAAAGTACATTATTTGGGGGGAGATAAAAAAACTAAATTCAAGAATACCTTTCTTGTGGAGATGAGTTCTACAAATTAATGAAATGGCTATCTAGGGAGATGTGTACATTATTTTTCCTGATAAAATTCTGGAGAATATCCCTGGAGTAGACATGATTAAAAGAGTTATCATGAGTTATAACAATATTTTTATTATCTAGAATCAAGCAACAAAATACATTGTAAGATAATTACCATCTTATGTTTTTAATACATATATTACCACTTATGTTTTTGGTTTTTATAACAGAACATTTTTCTCTGTAATGTAATGTTACTAATATGAACTAAATGCCAAAAGTCTTTGAAGTGTTAAAAATAACTTTTGAAAAATATCTGGATTTATTTAAAAAATAAATCTGATTTGAATTGTACTCATATATTAATAACAGTTTTTTCTAGTATTTCAGAAACATCCATTTAAAGACAAAATGTAGTATTTATCAGAGGAAAGATCATTAGCCAGTATCACCTAGGAATGATGGGATTGTCTGTGTTTTGTTGAGAATAGTTCTATATCATAATCTCTAGAAAGAGAGCATTGGATAGCATGATCTTAAAAACATTTAATTCTCTGTTGTGAAATTAGTGATATTTATACAAAATTTACAATATTTCTTAGACATTGTTGTAGTTAGTTGTTGGCAAGTCAAGTCTGACTCATAGCGACCCTATGTACTACAGAAGGAAACACTCCCTGACACTGTGCAGTGCACCATTGTCAGTACTTCTCTGCTATTCACAGGGTTTTCAATGGCTGATTGTTTTGGGAGTGGATTGTCAGATCCTTCTGTATAGCCTGCAGTACCTGGTGTTCCCAGGTAGTCTCCCATACAAGGACTAACCATGACAGCCCTGCTTACTTCTCAGATCAGGTGGGATTGGATGCTAGGGTGATAGGGCTATAGACTCTTAGACAGTCATCTTATTATAACATTCTTAATCACCAATAAAAATACTTTACAATGTGATCATAAACAAATATTACTGACATTACACATCACTTATTATCACACTATATCCTAGCCTTTAGAAAATGAAAATCTAAATGGAAGTAGATTGAGTTAAAGTGATACTAATTTGAATAAAATTTAATCCTACCAATTAAAAGGTAACAGAGTGAAATATTTCGGATATTCCAGAAGATATATTTGAAAAATATTCTCTTTCTAACAGAATTACTTTGCCCTACTCATACTCATATTATTATAAGGCAGATCAGTTTCCTGCTAATGTTTCAGAGAATTATCCTTTTTAT
>VMDO01016723.1:19836-41058 GCA_007922755.1 Pedetes capensis | reverse complement strand
AGGAAGAGGGAGGAAGAACATAAGGAGGAGGAGGGATAAGGAGGAGGAAGAGGAGAGGAGAGAGAGGGAGGAGGGGGAGAAGAGGAGGTGGAGGAGGAAGATGAGGACCCTCCTCCCTCTCTCATCCTGCAAAGACAGAGCTGAAGCAAACCCACTCCCTGGAGACCAGACAGGCCCATGGATGGCCCGGGGGAGGGACGGCCCCACCCAAGAACCAGGCTGGGCACTGTCCACCTGCAGAGACTCACAGGACAGATGCTGACAGCGGGGCCCGCACCACTGCCTGCAGAAGTCATGGCCCCCTGGAGCTTGGGCGGCCCCTGGGGAGCAGACAGGGAGGGAAGCCCCACTGTGACCAGGCTCAGTCTGCAGTGACAGAGCTCACCTGGAACTGTCTGAGATGACATTCTCTGCACTCAGCCAGAAAGGGAGCTTGGGACAGAAATCCGGTGCAGCGGTAGAAAAATAAAATTATAGTTCTTGGCACACCCAAGTATGTGGCTTGAAAATTCATATTCATGCTGGGCACGGGGTATGCACCTGTCATCCCAGTGACTCGGGAGGTCCAGGCAGGAGGATCGCAGGTTCAAGGCTGGGGCGGCTATATAACATAGCGAGAACTTGTCTCAAGATAAAACAATTAAAAATGATCTGAGGTTGGGGTTTGAATGGCCATTCTCCCAACTAGAGGACCTGGGCAGTCACTCCACGGGGATGTCTGGGTGGGGGTAGGGCTGGTCTCTGCAGCCCAGGTGAGGGGGGGACAGAACAGCCCACCGGCCATGGCTACCCATCCTGGGGATGGCTACGTGGAATGGAGTGGCATCGAACCCAGCCTGGACCCAGAGCAGCAGAAGCTGTCCGGACACTCAGAGGGGACAGAGGCCGGGGGGTGGGGGGGGGCGCTTTGACCCTGGCAAGGAGCAGAGGGAGGAGATCCCCAAGCTGCATTTGGGGGAAGACTTTCCCCAGGCCACGGGTGGCCATGATCTCTCAGCCTTGGCTGGGAACAAGACCCTGCGTCTGTGCCCTGCTCCTGGTGGCTGCTTCACAGGAAAGATTTGCCACCCCAGGAGGCCAGGACTGATATCACCGTGCTGGGGAGCGAGCGGGTGGCTGTCAGTCTGGGAAGACCAGCCTAAGCGTCCAGCCTCACTCCCGAGCTGCCCATCAGGATATGCGACAGGCTCCCCTGGGCACCACCCTGGGCTGAGCTGCACGCTCATCATGGGAGGCCTGGAGGTGACACAAATGTGAGGCAGGGCCTCCGGGACGGGGGGGGGGGGGGGGGTTGCCCATGGATCACCGCAGCCTGATGGGAACCGAGGGAAGCTGGGGGCGGGGCGTGTCACAGGAACCTGCAGGGCTCCTGCCTTGAGGTCAGCCTTGAGCTCCTGGGTACCCTTCAGGACCCAAACTCAGCACCATCCTCCAAAGACCTGCGTTTGCCCCAAGCTCCCCCATGCCATGGTTTCCCAGCCTCAGGTTCTAGAACCACCTTCCACCCTGGGCCCCAGGCAGGAGCCCGTGGGTCCTCTCTTTCCCACACTCTGGCATCCCACCCAGTGCCAAGTCCCACTCCTGCCCTCCCCGGCACCCGGCTCTCTTCCCCATCTGCCTCCCACTGCCTGGCCTCTGCCCTTCTCATGTCCGCCATCGAGGCTGCCAAAAATGTGGCTTGAAAATTCATATTCGTGCCGGGCCCAGTGGTGCACGCCTGTAATCCCAGTGGCTCGGAAGGCAGAGGCAGGAGGATCGCAAGTTTGAGACCAGAGGCAGTCTTTGTAACTCAGCGAGACCCTGTCTCAAAAAGTAAAAAAAAAAAATGGGCTGGGGGTGCAACTCAGTGGTCCAGCACTTGCAAATCATGCAGGCGTGATTCAACCCCCAGTACCGCCAAAAAATAAAAATAAAAAATCATATTCGTGCTGGATGCAGTGGTGCGCACCTGTAATCCCAGTGACTCAGGAGGTAGAGGCAGGAGGATCACAGGTTCAAGGCCAGGGCAGCTACGTAACATAGCGAGACAGCGATTAAGCAACGGCCAGGGTGCAAAAGCTAGCTTCCTCCAGAGCTATTAGTTGTGTGGTATGGAGTGGCATTTTCAGCCATTCTCAGTTTCCTTATCTTTGAAATTAGCATAATATTCATGCCTACCTCATAGGCTTGTGGGGAGGATTAAATGAGTTATCACACAAGACGCCCTTGGACCTGAGCTGGGGACATTCATACCTGGATAGTAACGACGGGCTCTTTGTCATTCCCCAGCATCCTCTGCACCTCCCAACCTACACGCCTGACCTTCAGCTCCCACTTAGAAGTTCCCACTGGACCCCTCCTTATCGGGGCTCTGCTAACTACCGCACTAGTTATAGGCTGCTGGGTGACACATCACCCCACCGTGTTCTGCCTTAAACGGGAAGGGCTTCTTGCTTCCCCCGAGTCTGCGGGTTAGGACACCAAGAACAGCCGGTAGGCTGGGACTGGGTCAGGTCTCATGAGGCAGTTGGAACAGCGTCTGTGGGCCACAGCCCTCTCCAGGCTTGACTGGCCCCGGCACACCAGCCTCAAAGACAGCTGGTTCACACAGCCCCTGGCAGGAGCGTTGGAGCCCTGCCAGCTGCTGTCAGGAGGCCTCAGTTTCTCTCACCGGCCCTCCGCAGGGCAGCTGGGCAGGGCAGCCAATCTGAGCACAGGAGAGCCAGGAGCAGCCAGCCCATCTTTTAGGACCCCGTCTTGGGAGTGACGTTCCATCACTTCTGCCACGTCTGCCCTGATCCACCCGGCATGCAAAACAATCCCAACACAGTGTGGGAGGGGACTAGACGAGGGCGGGACGCCACCTCGGAGGTGACTTCCCTACTCGCCAAGCCACACCTTTCCCCACTCACAACTTCCTAGAGATGTTTCTGGAAGACAGAACCCCTGCAGTTTTCTCTGGGCAGAACCTCTGGGGCGCTGCACATGCCATTCCCTCTGCCCAGAATGTTCTTCACGCATTTAACCTAGCCAAGGTCTACCCATGTTTAAAGACTTAGGTGAGGATTGTTGTTGTTGTTGTTGTTGTTGTTGTTGTTGTTGTTGTTGTTGGTACTGGGGGTTGAACCCAGGGCCTCACGCCTGCATGATTTGCAAGTGCTGGACCACTGAACTGTGCCCCAGCCTACTTTTTTTCTTTTTTCTACTTTTTGAGACAGGGTCTCACTAAGTTGCGCAGACTGCCTCTGGTCTCAAACTTGCAATCCTCCTGTCTTGGCCTCCCGAGCCACTGGGATTACAGGCGTGTGCCACCACCCCCGGCACTTGATGAGGACTTTTTAAAAATGTTTATTTTGCTTACAATTATTGCAGCAATTAAATAGCTAACAATGACAATGAGAATTAAGGAACATTTATCAAATATTAACTATGTTCTATTATTAACTATGTACTAGCCTGCAGCCAGACCACTGTGGTGTCCCATTCCGTCAGATCTTGGAAGCTAAGCAGGGTTGGGCCTAGTTAGTCCTTGGATGGGAGACCTCCTGGGAACACCAGGTGCTATAGGCTTGGGAGAAGGATGCTGCAACCCACTCCCAAAAATCAATCCGCCATTGAAAACCATATGAATAGCAGAGAACCAGTAACAATACTGTTTCACCTGTTGTACATAGGGTCACTGTGAGTCAGACGCTGACTCAATGGCACCTAACAACAACAGGCTCTGTACTGGGGTGCTGGGGTTTAGCTCATTTGGTAATATGCTACTCTGCACTTTCTGAAGCCCAGGGTTCAATTCTCAGCACCACAAAAACAGGAGAAGGACCTGGAAGGCCACTTTCCAAACAATCAGCCATGGAAAACTCTATAAATAGCAGAGATAGAAGCACTGACATAGTGCTGGGCATGACACAGTGCTGGGGAGCATTTCATTCTGTTGTACATAGGGTCATTATGAGTTGGACCCGACGCAACAGCACCTAACAACAACATCAACAAGGCACTGTGCTAAATGCACAGTTCATAATTCATTTGGTCCTCCAACAGCCCCATGAAGTAGGTACCATTTCACACAGGAAGGAATGGGGGCTCTGAGGAAGTGAGGGGTTGGCCTCAGACATCCAGCTGGTAAGAGGTAGGGTCCAAAGTGAACGCCAGCCGCCTGCCTTGCTCAAATGCATTAATACAGTGCTAGGTCTCTCTCCGTGACCACGAACTCCATGAAGGACAGAGCTATGACTGACTCATCCCTGGGCTGCCAGAGCTTGGGGCATGCCTGGCCCCCATGGGAGAGAGAAGAAATGAAGGTGGAGAAGAAGGAGCCAGATCATAGATGGAGGGGTGAACAGGGAGATAGATGGAAAGATAAATGGATGGATGGACAAGTGGACAGGTAGACAGATAGGTATACATGTGGGTGGATGGACAGGTGGATGGGTGCCTGGGTGGACAGGCAGATGAATGCATGGGTAAACACACAAGTGCATGGACAGACAGGTAGATGGGTGGATGGATAGACAGGTGGATGGATGGATGGATAGACAGGTGGGTGGACAGACAGGTGGATGGGTGGGTAGAGGGATAGGTAGATGGATGGATGGGTGGGTATGCAAGTAGACGGATAGACAGGTGGATGCCTGTAATCCCAGCTTCTCAGGAGGCTGGGCCAGGAGGATCACAGGTTCAAGGCCAGAGGTAGCCTGTCCAACTTAGCAAGCCCTCGTGTCAAAACCAAAAATATAAAAGGGGCTGGGGGTGGTGCTCCGTGGTGGAACGCTTGTGTCAGGCCCTGGGTTCAACCCTCTAGTACTGAAAACAAAAGGAAGAAAAAAAGAAGAAAGGAAGAAAGGAAGAAAGAAAGAAAGAAAGAAAGGAGAGAGGGTGGGAGAGAGGGAGGGAGGGAAGGCGAGGAGGAGGGCAAGCTGAGAGCTGGCCTGTTGGATGAGAGCTCACGTGAGCAGCATCCCCAGCCAATCCAGCTGGCTGGTCCACCCCATTGGTTTTTCATGGCTGGAGAACTGTGATTGCCAAGGCTCTATCCCATTCACGGAGCGCCTCCCCCTGGCCAGAGAGGGAAGAGCACCCTCCTTCCCCCACCAATGTCACCCTGATCCTGCAGACTTGTGGTACTGGCTCTTAATTTCATGTCTGCTTAGCCACTTGTCCTGGTAAAGGAATAATTTAATTAACTCAGAGAACTGTAATTAATTTTAATTGTTCCTGGTAATTCATTGTTTAATACCCTATTAATAATTATAAAAAATCCTAAAGCCCAGTTACTGCCCTGTAATAGGATAATTAAACACGTGCGTGGGAGACACTTCATTTCAAGTGCCCCACGTCACCTCAGTCTCTGGAGCTAAGCTGCCTCCACCTCGCCCGCACTGTGCTCACATGGAGGCTCCCAAAGGTGGTGACTTCATTTGAGTCTGTCAATTGCATTTCTTTCGGAGAAGGATGGGATGGCCTGGAAGTCATCAGGAGCTCGGCAGCAGGCACAGGAGACCGGGAGCTGCCACCTCAGAGGTGGCCTGTATGCTCACCTGAGCAGGGCAGGCCTCTCCTGACCTGGCCACACAGTCGCCTTGGACCCACAGGTTAATTAGGCAGTCCGCTAACACACAGTAGTGAGCATTTACCATAGCCTCTGCCTGCGGTGACTCTTGACAGGGAGCCATGCTCGTGGCCAAGATGGACAGAATGAAGCCCGCAGAGCTTAACTTCTAGCCAACTTCAGATCATAGTTGGATGGGTGAACAGGTAGATAGATGGAAAGATGAATGGATGGATGGACAAGTGGATGAGTGGACAGACAGATATACATGTGGATGGACAGACAGGGGTATGGGTGCCTGGGTGGACAGGTGGATGAATGCATGGCTAGATATACAAGTGGATCGATGGATGGATGGATGGATACAGGTAGGTGACAGATGGGTGGGTGGTAGAGGGATAGGTAGAGGGCTGGATGGGTGGATGGGCGGATGGATGGATGGATGGATGGACAGATGGGTAGATATGCAAGTAGATGGACAGAGAGGTGGATGAGTAGGTGGGTGGATGGATGGATGGATGGATATCCAGGTGGGTGGACAGACAGATGAGGGGTGGTAGGGGGATAGGTAGATGGATGGATGGATAGTTGTGCAAGTAGATGGATAGACAGGTAGATGGCTGGCTGGCTGGCTGGATAGATGGGTGGATATCCAGGTAGATGGATAGACAGGTGGATGGGTGCATGGATGGGTGGATAGTTGGACGAATGGATACAGGGATGGGTGAATGAATGGATGGATGAGTGGATGGGTGGATGGATTAACAAACATAAACAAATGAATGAGTAAATTCAAGGAGCAAGAGTTCTCTGAGGAAGATATACCTGGCCAGGATAAGCGTTTTGAGGAGGCGACCCTTCCCCTGAGACCTCGGCATAAGAGGGAGTCAGTCTTATGAAGATCAGGGGGACTGTATTCCAAGCAGAGGAAAGGGCAAGTGCAAATACCCTGGGGAACGCCTGGCATGCTTGAGAGACATAAGGCAGGCCACAGTGGTACGGGCAGAGACAGCAAGGAGTGTGGTGGGTGCTAAGGTGGGTGATGGGCAGGATGGGTTACACCAGGCCTTGTAGATTAGGGGTCAGCAAACTGCAGGCAGTGGGCCAAATCCAGCCTGCCACCTAGTCTTATAGATAAAGTTGTATTGGAACACAGCAATACCCATTCACTTAGAACTGGGCTGTGGCTGCTCTGGTGCATCTAATAGCTACCACAGAGCCTGTATCACCCCCAGAGCTGAAAATAGACTCTCTGGTCCATTACAGAAAGGTCAGCAACTCTCATGGCAGGGCCCCGAGCTTCATTCTGAGTGCAAGGGGTGCCCCTGGGGGCTTTGAGCAAAGGACCCTCACGATCTGATTTATGTTTCAAGGAGCACTGTGGCAGTTGGGTGGAGAGGAGCCTGGAGGGCAGCAGGCAGGAAATTCAGGCAGGAGGAGACCTCAAGGGCGGGAGTTGATGCTGCTGTAGCCAGGCAAGCATCACTGCAGGACAGATGCTGAGCAGTGGGTGGAGGAGACTCAAGGACAGAGGACCTCAAGGGGCTGAGGAAGGCTGGACGTCACTTCCCTCCTCTGAGCCTCTGTTGCCTCATTTCTAAGGCTGACCTGAGAACTGACTCCATTCCCTACACTGGGGGAGGGTGCAGAGTGGAGAAGAGTGAAATGTGGAGAACCAGAGACGGAAGGCACTTCCCCAGGGAGCCCAGCACGTGCTCCAGGTAAGGAAGGAGGGGAACTCACTCTGAAGCAGGACCAGCTCTCCCAACCTCCACGAAGTCAGGGTATTGACTGGGGCAGGGCCCAGCATGAGAGGCAGGAAGTGCATCCCATGTCCTTGTGGAAGAGGGCGGCTCAGGGCACGTCATTCATTCCTTCATCCACACACTTGCTCAGAGATGAGGGGCACAGACAGCTCCTTCCCAGGCACTGGAACAAAACCAAAACGGACCCCTGCTCTCAAGAGCTCACATGACAGTAGGGGACCAGACACAAATTTCATTATAACACAAACTAATGCAGAAATACACCCACGGTGAACGCTGTGGGAAAGGTGCATGGGTTTTTTGAGAAACTTGCATAGACAACTTAAACGTTGGGCTGGGGATAATCAGTGGTAGAGTGCTTGCCTAGCATGTGTGGGACCCTGGGTTTGATCCCTAGTACCGCAAGAGAGAGACAGATAGAAAAGTCAGACATCATGAAGGTCAGGAAGACCATCGAGTCAGGGATGCCTTTCTGGGGAAACTGATGATTGAGTTGAAATTAGAAGGGCATTTTCTAAAGAGGAGAAAGAAAAGGTTAAGCACCCAGCATGTGCAAAGTCCCTGGGGCAGGAAGGAGTACGGAGGGTACAAAGGACCAAAAGATGGCAAGGAATACAGTAGGGCATGGGTTGAGATGGGGCTGGTGAGGAGGCAGGAGGCAACCCTTTCAGGGAGAGGTCAGTATCCTTCAGGATGGAGAGGATTCTACTTCAGGGGACATATCATGCATCAGAAGCCCAGTGAGTGGAGGCTGTATGTCATGTTGTTATCCCTCAGAGACCCTGGATGACAGCCTCCCCCCACTTAGCAACAACAGCTCACAGGTCAAATTTCAACCGAGTCCAATGGAGCAGCACAGGGTGGCCACCTCCGCAGGAGCCAGTGGGCCAAGTGGGCTGTCTGGGCCTGGGGCCTCCCGGAGAGCTGGGCTGCAGCTGGGCCTGGAGACCCACCAAGGATTGGTGAGGTGGAGGGGGAGGGAAGAGAGGGAAGAAGCCCATAGGTGTAGACCAGAGTTGCAGTGCAGTTTCTTGGAAGAAAGGAGGGAGGGAGCAAGGACCCCAAGTCCATCTGGGCCTCTCAACTCCAAAGACACCCCAAGAGCCATCACTCATACATTCCAGAAACATCTCTTGGGAAAGTAAAATGCATATAGCAGTGAAGAGGACAGACAGAAGTCCCTGTCCTGGTGGAACGGTATGCTCCTCAAGAATTTACGGAGTGTCTGACCTGTGCCAGGAGCTTGTGCTACAGAAGTGAAGGAAATTGCCTCAGCCCCTTGTGCAGCCTCCAAGCTCAAGAGGAAAGCATTGGGCTCAGTGACAGTCTCCCGCTCAGTGCCTGGCAGGTCGCTGTTCCCTCTGGACCACGTGGTCTGTGCTGCCTAGTTTTAGGTGTCACATTGGCCAGGCTTTAGCACCCAGGTATTTGGTCAAACACTAATCTAGATGCTGCTGTGAAGCTATTGTGTCAGTCAGCTCTCCACTACTGTAACAAAATACCTGAGATGATAAACTTAAAAAGAAGGAAGGTTTGTTCTGGCTCATGGTTGTGGATGGTTCGGTCCATTGTCAGTTGGCCCTGTTGCACTGGGACCTGTGGAGAGGAAGCACATCATGGCTGGAGCACAAGGTGAAGGAGAGCCTGTTTACTTCGTGGCTGAGATATAAAAAGGGGCACGGGGAAAATGGCTTCCCACTATCCCTTTGGAGGACACGCTCCCAATGACCTAAAACCTCCCAGTAAGCCATGCCTCTTAAAGGTTCCCATCACCTTCCAATAGTGCCAACCTGAAGATCAAATCTTTAACACATGTATCCTTCGGGGATGATTAAGATCTAAAGGATGTCTGGTGTTTTTTTAGGTGTGATGAGCATTTGCCATCAGTTGACTTTAAGTAAAGGAGCTCGCCTTCCATCAGGTGAGTGGGCCTCAGCCAATCAGCTGAAGGCCTTAGAGCAAAGACTGGGCTTTCAGGAAGAAGAAACAATTTTGCCTCAAGAATGCAACAGGGAAACCCTGCCTGAGTTTCTAGTCAGCCAGCCTGCCCTGTGGACTTCCGGCTCACGCTGCAATATCAACTCTCACCTGAATTGATAACCTACTGGCCTACCGGGGAGATGTCAGATTTGCTGACCTCCCCCCACATCAGATGAGGCAACTCCCCAAAATCCCCCGTCCCCACTTCTCCCACCCCTAAATACCTCCATCTCCCTGCCCCCACTGCCTCTCTCCTCTCTAGATTATCAGATGGGCCATGGCCATCTTCATCTGAGCAGAGGCACCTGGGAAATCATTTGTTCAAAATCCCTGACCCCGCCAGGGTACAGGTCAAGGGATAGAGGTGCAGACATCATAAGGAATGTTAGCAAGGTCCCAAGCACACAGCCAGAATGTGAGCACGGCCCTTACATTGTCATCAAGGCCCTCACACATCCTTCAGTCTGAAACATCCAGCTTTCCATCTGGGAGCCCCAGGCTCCCTGGCTCAGGGAGCTTTGTGAGCCCAGAACATTCCATGAGCAGGCCCGCCCCACCCAGGGCTGCTGCCTCAGCCTGGGATGAGCAGCTCATCATTTATTCATGGGCATTAATTACATGTGCTGGGCCCTGGCTGGGGGCAAATTGCTCTATTTTTCCAAGGCCCCTGGGGGAGACCTTCCGGCATTAGAGACAGAGGGTGGAGAGCTCAGGTCTCCTGGTGCCCCTAACTCCCAGAAAGACAACCCTCCCCGGCCTTGATGGAGCCTGCCCATTGGCTGTGGGGCCGGCCATGCGTCCAGAGGCAGGAGAAGAGTGGAGAGGGATTTGGAGAGAGAACAGAAGGTGATCTGGGCCCACTCAACTCAGGCCTGCCGGATCTGGGGGAGGCCAACCCCAGAGCTCTCGGGACAAATGTGTGCTTAGCGCCTCTGAAAAGTATGGAGACAGCCCCAGAGCAGCACACTGCAGGACGGCCGTGCGCATGCGCACACACACCCACCCCAGCTGGCTTCCCTGGAATTGTCTGCCATGTGCCTCACCCCTCCAGGTTCAGGGGTAGACGGCGTAGGTGGGCCCTTGCAAGGGAACGGGGTGGGTGGCATGTCTATGGGGTCCTCATCCTCATCTCCTGCCCCTGCTACAAAACCCAGCTGCCCTTTGCCCAGCCAGCAGCCGCCTTGTCAAGATGGCTCTGCCTTGGCTCCTGCCTCCTGCTGCAGGTGGAGAGGGACCCAGGGTAGGATCTGGGGGTGCAAGGCACAGGGCAGGGATGGACTGAGGTTCAAGTCAGTGAGTCCTCACAGCTCCCCCTCACCTAATAGATTCCATCAACTCACACCAATTGAGCACCTGCTGCATACCTCATGAACAAGACAGATGGGGCCCTGCCCTCTTAGACTACCACAAAAGCTCAAAGATCCTGCTGCTCCTGGAAGGCGCAGGGACGAGGAGGGGTGCCCTGAGCTGGGACATAAGCCCTAAACCTCCGCCCTGGCCGGGTCGTTTGGGGTCAGGCACTGCCATCCCAAGGCAGCATTCTGGGGATGCCCTCTGCTGGCCCCACCTTCCCCACTCCTGGAGAGGGGAGGGGCCCCAGTGCACAGGGCCACCCATTCCTACCAGCCAAGCCCACCCGCTGTGCAGCGCCCCCTGCTGCCCCCCAGCAGGATCTGCAGCTCCCAGGCCAGGCACCATCCTCATCTCCCGCTGCAGAGCTGCAGACCGACAGGCAACACTTAAATATACAATTTACTTGAAGGAATTATAAGCTCCCGGCTGCTTTTAAGAGAGAGAAAGACCCCCCGCAGGACCATTTCCTTCCTTAAGTGGCTTCGCTTCTGCAGAGGATCCGCCCAATTCCCTAACTGCACCATCTGTTGGAGAAGGGTGAGGGTTTGGGAGCATGGAAGTCTCTTCCCCTCCAATTCCATCTGTCACTCCACATCCCCCCTGCAGGGCCCCTGCCCTTGGACAGGCTGAGCTGACACCCCATCCTGTGGCTGCTCCCCATCTGGACATGTGCGGTGCCAACTCCTGAGCTCCACCCTGTGGGATCCCAGCCCTGAACTCTAGTCAAATGTGTCTCTTCTCAATTCAGCCCCTTGCAGAATCTTCTAGAAGTCAAGCCTGGAATCTTCCAGAAGTTCAGCCCCTTGGAGAATCTTCCTGAGTGTGGCCCTCAGAGACTGTCACTTTTGACTGTCCTGTGAACAAGACCCTAGGAAGTCCCCTACTCCAGAGATTCAACTCCCCTTCCCCTTGTCCTGCGTCCCATCTGGTCCCAGTGGGCCTGGAAGACCCAGGTTCTGAGCCAGGCTCCTCCCACCAAGCCTGTAGTGGGAAGCTGGGCCAGAGCCGTCTCATAGCGGCTGCTGCCCCAGCTCCAGCATTGCCTGTCCGACCTCCCACCTGCCCAGGGCTCTCAAGTCCCCTTCCTGCTTCCCTTCCCTGGCCCGGTCAGCCTTCCCAAGGTCCAGCCTGCTGTGAAGTCTGGTTCTCACCTGTAGCAAGCAGCCCTGCCCACAGCTGGCCTCCAGCTGGGCAGTCAGCACCTCGTGCCCACCCAGCGAGCCACCTCCCCACCATTCCCTGCCGTAACAGTCACACCCACCTCTGCGGACCTTGAGTTCCTGCCTGGCGATTGGGCACCTGAGGTCCAGCTCTCAGTCCCTCAGGGTGGGTGAAGAGCCTGGAAATGATGGACAGGGTGGCTTTTCCCTTGTGACCAGAAACACACCTCTGCCACCTGAAGCCAGCAGATAAGCAGAGATCTGCGGCCCTTGTCACCTTGGACCCTTGAGACGTCCCAACAGCCTGATGGTGTCCTGCGTGCCAGGCCGTGGATGCCTTGTCCCGGCTGATCTAGAGGTTGGGAACACCCCCCAGCACATTCTAACCAAGCATTGGTTCCATGCCAGGCCCTTCCATCATCCTGGAGCCTCAGTGACAACCCAAGCAGACCACGACTCTGGGAGCCCATGGGCTGAGCCCAGTGGAGGAAGTGAGCAAAGGGCACGAAGTCAGGCAATGAACAGGCAAAGGCATCATTTCAGGTCTTGCTAAATACACTATAAAAGGGAAAGAGCAGGATGAGTTGATCCTGTGACGAGCTGGGGAGGGGAAGGCTTGGCAAGAATATTCAAGGTTCTTACAGGAGGCTCAGCCACACAGGCATCTGGGGATGAGCTATTCAGGCAGAGGAAGAAGAGAGATCCCATGCAAAGGTCCTGGGGTAGGAATGCTTGCTATGTTTGTAGGTAGCTCCGTGTTGAAATGGAACTATTTGGATCTCGATTATGGATGAGGCCCCAAGATAATAGGTGTCAACTGCATCACTATCAAGGTGAGGATTTGCAAGGAAGCGGCCAAGAAGTGGCAGAGGGGACTGGCAGGGTGGCTGGCGGCCACAGCTGGACTTTGCTCCAGGTCCTGTTCCAATGTGCTATGGACAGTGTTCATCCCATGCCACCGGTTGGAATGTGGAGCAAGTCCTGTGGCTTTCCTGGCCACTTGGTATGTCCAGCCCAGTGATATCAGGAATGTGATAGTATTTGGAGACTGGAACTTCGAAGATGTGACTAGGGTAAAATGGAGCCAAATAATCCAGTCTGCCTGGGGTTCTCATCAGAGGAGGGGGAGACACCAGAAGGAAGGCCACAGAGGGCACGGAAGGAGGCCCCACCCAAAGCTAAGGGGAGGGGCCTCATCAGAAACCAACTCTGTGGACACCTCGACCTTGGAGTTCGAGCCTCTAGATCTATTGTTGTTGTTGTTAG
This sequence comes from Pedetes capensis, assembly GCA_007922755.1. Lineage (NCBI taxonomy): Eukaryota > Metazoa > Chordata > Mammalia > Rodentia > Pedetidae > Pedetes > Pedetes capensis. The sequence goes on along the minus strand of VMDO01016723.1, from coordinate 28,000 downwards.
GTGCCGTCAAGTCGTGTCCAACTCATAGCGACCCTTATAGGGTTTTCAATGGCATATTGTTTCGGGATTGCCTTGGGAGTGGGTTGCCATGTCCTTCTCTCATCTAGATCTATAAGAAAGCAAACATCTCCTGTCCAAGGTGGCCCATCTGTGGAGCTCTGTTGAAGTCACCCTGGCAGATGAATGCACTCCTCTAACCTCTGCCCAACCCATAGAGGCCATTCTTGAGGAGCCAAATGAGGTCGAGCAGGGGAAGAATTTGCCTAAGCCCCAACCAGGCTTGGCAAGATTGCAGGGCATGGCCTGACGCAGAAACTGTGGAAGCTCCAGCAACTTGAGATAAAGCCACAGCCCGCAAGTGGGCTTTCAAGGCCACCAGATCTGTCCCTGTCACCCGGCAGCCCTCCCAGGTCACTTTGCTCCTGGTGGACCCACCAGCAGCCCCCTAAGCCCCAGGCTCACCTCTGCGCCTTTGCACAGGCTGTTCCTTCTGCCTGGAATGTCCTTTCTTATCTCCCTCCCGCCCATTCTGTAGACACGGCTCATTGGCACTTCCTCCAAGAAGTTTTCTGAACCCCCCAGGCCGGGGGGCTGCCCGACCCCTGCACATCTACAAAGCTCTGGGCTTCTCCAGTGTGGTGACCGCTGTCCACCAGGGTGGAGAGAGTGCTGGGAACTGGGTAAGGGAAGGATCAACAGAAGGGAGGAGCCCTGGTTGGTGTGGGGCTGACTTTCCCCAAATGCACACTCTGCCCACTGGAGCTGAGCACCGTGGGCTGTCATTGCTGGTGGGGACTTCGGAGACCACGTGCTCCAATCTCCTCATCCCGCACTCGGGGAAGACAAGGCGCATGGAGGAGAGACGCTGGCTCAAGGTCATGGGATCAGGGGCAGCCTGGCGGGTCCCGGGACTCCTGCCTCGCAGCCGGTGCTCTTCGTGCCCCTGCGCCTCTGGTTCTCCACCCCCTTCCCAGCCCTTTTGACAAGTGGAGTTTCATTATTTACGACGCCGCTTGATAGCTGTGGGTGAAGCCACTGGAACATATTTTGTAAAAGTAATGAAGGCTCAGTAAGGCGAGACCTCATTGCAGCTCCCGTCACTAAATCTCGGGCCCGGAGTCGCCAGACCGCAGAGGCTCTTCTCCCCCTCTCTCTTCCCTCTTCCAGTCATCACGGGGTGGGCAGGGTAGGGGTGGCGCAGCACGAGGCGTGTCTAGGACATTTTTTCTCATTTGCGTGGGGCGAGGCACACTTCACGGAAGGCGGGGTCTCCCAAGCGTGGATCAAAAAGGCGCGTTTGCTACAACACCGCCCCGCAGACACCCGTCAGAGGTGCCACCCGAGGCAGGCAGGACACAGCCAGCCACACTCACGGTCCCCCACCCTGGGAGAGCAGAATGGACTCAGGGACGGTGAACTCAAGAGACAGGCTTGAGAGCCAGAGACCCACACCTCTGCAGAGCCTCTGTGGACCTCAGTTTCCCCACCTGTAAATGTGGAAAATGAGGGGATTTTGCCTCTCCAGTTTGCTTCCACCACGTTGTGTTTTTTCTACCAGCAACACCAAGCCAGCTGTACTCCAAGGAAGCATTTGGGCTGGGGGCATTCGGTAGGCGCTCTCTTAGTCTTTCCGGTGGCCCGATTGCGCAAATATTGACTTCCGTTCACAGAAGGGCCATGTGACTTATCTAAGGTCACAGTGCTGGAGGCTGACAGAGCAGGATGGCCCCAAACATGTGGCCCACGCTGTGCACCTTTCCCCACGGCTCTACAACTGCTACCTCCACTGCCTGGGCTCACTGTGTCCCCCCAATAGGACAGGGGATGATTTCTTATCCCCATCCATAAATGAGACCCCCAAGGCTCATGGGGAGCCCAGACCCTCGGCCCTGGTCTCCCATCTCACAACATGGTCTGACAGCTGTCCACCAGCTTTTCAGCTGCCCCATGACTCTCAGGTGAGAGGGGTTCCCTGGACCCCAGTAGCTCACTGGAGAGGAGAGAGATCAAACTCAGCCTCCCCAAAATAGCTGAGGAGTAAAGATGATGCACCGACTCGCCACGTGCAAGGGCAGAGGCCACCCCAGATGCAAGAAAATGGGAGAGGAGAGAGTCTGCAGGAGATGCTGGGGTGGTGGGGAAGCACTGAGGGTGTGGGGAACATTCCAGCCTTGGGGTGGACAGTGGATGGAGTGTGCATGATGGATTTGGGGTGGGAGGACGGGGGGTGAGACCCAGGGTGCAGACAGCCCCTTGGGACCAGGGGCCATGTTTATGTGCAGCTGCAGAGCCCAAGCCACAGCTGGCGCTCCATATGTGGGAGTGAGGGGTGAAGAAGAGGCGCTGCTGTGGCAAGTGGGTGCCCCTCATCCTCTCATAGCAGGCTTCCTCCTTGTCCATAATCAGACTCATCTCCCCATGACAGAATGTTCTACCAGGCAGCTACTGCAATACACATTCCTGCAGATGACAGGCTTTCAAATGTCCTAGGACGTCAGTTGAGTCAATGGAATCGCAAGATTGTGCTGATCTTTAACTGAATGCCAAAACATCCCACAGGCATACCTCCATGTATCGTGGATGGTAGAGGCCCGTGGTTCAGCTTGGTCCTCAGTGAAAAGGAAGAGCTGGCTGCCTGTTCTCTCTGTAGATTATTGACCAAGGAAAGGTGTATTATTCATTCATTCAACAAACATACTGAGCAGGTACTATATGCTGGCTCTGTTCCAAGCATTGAGGACACAGCAAGAAGTACAGACAAGCCCTGTCTTCAGGCAGCCTGCATTCCAGTGGCCACACAAACTCATATAGGAATTGTTGTTGTTAGGTGCCTTCATGTTGGTGTCTGACTCATAGTGACCCTATGTACAACAGGCAAAGCACTATTGTCAGTGCTTCTCTGCTACTCATAGAGTTTTCAATGACTAACTGTTTTTTGGGAGTGGGTTGCCAGGTCCGTCTCCCAAGCCTACAGCACCTGGTGTTCTCAGGCGGTCTCCCAGCCAAGGACTCACCAGGCCTGACCCTGCTTAGCTTCTGAGATCTGATGGGATCGGATGCCACAGGGCTATGGCAGCAGGCGCCCCTCCTCTGGAGCCCCTGAAAGAGGAAAAGCAGTAATGGTCACAGTCACAAGCACAGCTCCACATGCCTGCGGGTGCTGGGCACCATGCTAAGCGCCCCCAAGACAGACTCCTCTCCTGCTGCAGACACCACCCCGTCTTAGAGCCTGGACTGGGAGCTCAGAGACACTAAGCCAGTGCACACAGCTGGAGCGTGACAGAGTGGAGACGCAGGGCTACACAGCCGCTCCCTCAGCCTTTACCCATCCTCGCTGGACGGCAGCTTCCAGAGCTCCAGGCAGACCCACCGGCCCGTCTCGTCACCACCTGTGATGCTGGCTCCTCAGCCCCACCTTCCCCACTGAGGCAGGGCCGGTGCTCGGCATGCATCCCTGCACCAGCCTGCACAGGCTGCCCTGGCCGATGCCCCGCGCCAAAGGCTGCACCATTTCCCACACAACTCAGGAAGAAGCCAGGTGGCTGGGCACGGGCTTTATTTTTAGAGATGAAATCCAAGTTTGTTGCTTATTGCAGAGACAACAGATGAACACCTTAGCCCTCAGGGAACGTCTCGGATGAACATATAATGACTAAGACGTGAGCTAAAATAACCCAGCTATGGGGCATTTCCCCCTCAAACGTGGACGCCCTTCTGAAGGGTGAGACGCCATGCTAAGGGCCGGCCTGCATAGTTGTACAGAGGTGGCTGGTGGCCATTGAAGGCCGTTTTGTAGCTATGGAAACTGAAACTGAAACTCAGAAAGGTTAAGTAACTTGTCTGGGATTGCACAGCTCATGGAGGGGCCATGGAGATTAGTGAGGTTCCATTGCCGGTGCAGCCCCCTGGCCCAGGGATTACATCAGCCAGAAGGCAGCCAGTAGCGCGTCTTCTTCAGCAGGTCAAACATCACACCTGCGATTTTCCTTTACTTACCTCAACCAACCCATTCCTTTCTCCATAAACTACACGGTTCCCATCCCTTGCCGGGGTCACCAAACGCTCATTTAACCCTGAACAAGCGGCCCTCAAATCTATAGCCTTTCAGGCCAGGAATAGTACAAAGTTGCTAGAAAACCTGCCCAGCCAGGCAGCATTTATTCCGCAGCCGCCCGTGGGGGAAGGGGCAAGAAACCACCCACAGCCGCAAAATCCCGCCTGCTGAGCCTTTATTAGTGGTGATAAAAGGCAGCCAAAACAGCGCGGGGCTCTCTACTCCCAGGTGGGGGCTGCGGTCCCAGGAATTAGTCATGTTTTGACTGTTGGAGTTACGGAATTTATAGTGGAGACTCTGGAGAAATTAAACGTGGATTACAGCCAAGCCTCTCCCCCCACCCAGGGGAAAATGCCGGCAGGGAACGGAGCTGCTGGGCTCCCTTGCGAGCTTGGTTTGCAAGGCAAGGGTCGTGACCTCCACAAGCACAAGGTGGCAGAGGAGGGGGCTCTGACCTGCTCTCCGCCCCGCTGGGGTCCTGCTCAGTCCTCATCTAATGCTCCAGAGTGAGGATCAGCTCAACCTCTGCATCTGTAGCAGCACACAGAGGGCGTTCACCCTGGTTTGTCTCCAGTTCCCTCTCAATGACATCCTGGCTGAGCAACGCCCCCGCCCTTGAGGGAGGTAATAGTGGTGGGAGTGAGAACCGCAGCCTAGGGGACAGATGTACAATGAATTGGGGCAAATGCAGTTTGTTGTTGTTGTTAGGTGCCGTGGAGTTGGTATCCGACTCATAGTGACCCTCATAGGGTTTTCAATGGCTATTTCAGGATTGCCTTGGGAGTGGATTGCCAGGTCCTTCTCCCATTTTTGCAGTGCTGGGAATTGAACTGGGGACCTCAGAGACTGCAGTGCAGTGCTCTACCAACTGAGCTAAATCCCAGCCCCAAATGCAGTTAGCTCCATCTTAATTAAAAAGAAGAGCAGGACTTACCTCTCCCACTCTGATTTTAGGGTCTCCAACATGAAACATGTAGTCAGGAGACATGTAGTCAGGAGGGACCAATCCCTGGAGAAGGACATCATGTTTGGGAAAGTGGCAGGTCAGTGAAAAAAAGGAAAACCCTTGACCAGATGGATTGACACAGTGTTTGCAACAATGGACTTAAACATAAATAAGATCGTGTGCCTGGCACAGAATCAGGAAGTGTTTTGATCTGTTGTACATTGGGTCGATATGAGTCAGACTTGATTCAACAGCACCTAACAACAACAACAATCATGAAACAATCAGCCATTGAAAACCCTATGAGGGTCGCTATGAGTCGGACACAACTCAACGGCACCTAACAACAACAACATAAACTCTAAAGATCTTGGAGAATGGTTGCATCTCAGGATCTGAACAGCTAGTAGAAAAGATAATCAAGAGGCATGGATGAGTTGAGACTTTTACTGGCAGCGTGACTGAGCTTTGTTTTGGGGCCTCAATATCATGAAGCTTTCATTGCAGTGACTCAGGGAGAAAGTTAAACCTTCTTGAGCTTCTACTATGCAGCAAGCTCCGTGCTGAGAAACTTTGTAAACATTCTTCAATTTAACAGGACCTAGAAAAGAGCCTGGGGCAAAGTAGGTGAACAGTCATCAAATAGATAAATGCCTCTTAGTTCTCATATTTGCCTTATGAGGTAGGTATTATTATCCCCACGTTACAAATGAGGTAGCAGAACAAGAGAGAGAAAGTTCTTCTCCCCAGGCCACCCAGCACACAAGAGGGGAGCAGAGATTCTTCCCAGATCTGTCTGGCTCCTACACCGGAGCCCAGTCCCTGCACCATACATGGCTTGCTGGAAGGGATCATGGAGGAGGTGAAGAAGGAACAGGGCTGCCCTAGGAGCTGTCCAAGACCTGTGGTGCTGAAAAGAGGAGCAAAGGGAGTTGAACCCACTCCACAGGGCCAGGGCACAGCTGCCCCTCCACCCAGGTCCATCTCACTCTACCCCTTGGTGTTGGCTCCAAGTCTGCACTCTTGCTGCCTCTCCTGCCAGCACTGAAGCCCATCGTGCTCCACAAGTGCTAGCAGCCATCACCGGTCAATAGGAAGGAAGATCTGCCGGCCGCTGAAAGCCCACTACAACTCCAAGTTTCAGCAATGCCAAATTCCAAGTCTAAGAATTAGAGAGGAGCAAGGGCTCAGACAATGCTACGCATGTAGCTTGGGGTCTAGCAGAACACACACCTTTGCTATGGTGTGATGGTTAATATTAATTGTCCCTCTGATTGGATTGAGAAGTGCCAAGGAGATTGCAAAGCACACGGGTGGGTGCATCTGGGAGGGCATTTCCAGATGTGACAGAATGAGTGCACTTATCTTATTGGTGGATTCATAATATGTGGTGGTACTGGGAGGTAGTGAAAGGTAGGAAGTGGAGCCTAGTCGGAGGAAGGCGGTCCCTGGGGGTGTGTCCTTGGGGCTACATCTTGCCCTGGTCCCTTCCTGTATCTCCTTTCTCTGCTTCCTGGCTGCCATGATGTGAGCAGCTGTGCCCCAGGCTCCCTGCCATGATGGACTGACGCCTCCAAAACCGTGAGCCAGAATAAGCCCTTCCTGCAGGGCACAGTGGTGCATGCCTCTAATCCCAGTGGCTCAGGAGGAGGAGGCAGGAGGATCACAAGTTCAAGACCAGAGGCAGTCTGCGTAACTTAGCAAGATCTTGTCTCAAAAAGTAAAAAAAAAAAAAAAAAAAAAAATGGACTGGGGGCGCAGCTCAGTGGTCCAGCACTTGCAAAGCATGCAGGCTCAAGGCCCTGGGTTCAACCCCCAGTACCGAAAAAATAATAATAATAATAATAATTTTTAAAAAGGAATAGACTCTTCTTCCCTTTGGCTGTTAGGTCAAGGTCTTCTTTAATAGCAAGAAACAAGTAACTGACACACATGGCTTTCATTACTGTCCTGACCCAGTCCCTCTCGGAACCGCCCACCAGGCTATACTCAGCTCTGATGTTTCAAGCGAAATCATGAGTCTGCCTACAATTCTGACAGGTCTCCTCACCCCCAGGATATGGTCCTCATCCCTTGGGGTGATGCTCAATGTCCTTCCATAGCTGGCCCTGCCGACTTCTACCTCCACCTCTCTCCGCTCCTTCCCACTCCCACTCTCCAGCCGTTCTATATGTTCCATCCATTCGATCGCCTTACCAGTTTGCGAATGGCAATTCTAGGAGTGGCACATATTCGGGGACAATCATTTCAAACAAAAGGAACAGCATGTGCAAAGTCCTGGTCCTCTGGTAAGAACCATCTTGTTGTTGTTGTTGTTGTTAGGTGCTGTCAAGTTGTGTGCGACTCATAGTGACCCTCACGGGGTTTTCAATGGCTGATTGTTTCAGGATTGCCTTGGGAGTGGATTGCCATGTCCTTCTCCCGTAAGAACCATCTTAGGGATCACTTTCTATAGAAGACTCTCCAGCTGTCCACCCCTCCCTATGGCCAGTCACTCTCTATCCCCGCATGCCTTTGTGCACAGAGTGTGATTCTACCACATCCCTTGGACAAGGAGATCAATCCCCCCCATAATGCATCGCACAGGGAATGAAGCCATTTTACCCGTGTCTTATCACTGGCACCTACCTGCCTGTTGTTGTTGTTGTTAGGTGCCATCAAGTCAGTGTCCAACTCATAGTGACCCGACATACAATAGGCAAGACACTACTGTCAGTGCTTCTCTGCTGTTCATAGGGTTTTCAATGGCAGACTGATTTTTGGAAGTAGGTTGCCAGGTCTGTCTCCCAAGCCTACAGCACCTGGTGTTCCCAGGCAGTCTCCCGTCCAAGTACTAACCAGGCCTGACCCTGCTTAGCTTCTAAGTGAGATCTGATGGGATCGGATGCCACAGGGCTATGGCTAACAAGTAAATATCACAGCTGAACCAGGTTCTTGCCTAAAGACGTGATCAATTACATGCAATATTGTTCTAACAAGATAGAAACAAAGACCACTACAGGAAAAGTTTCTATCTTAAACAGAAATGGAACCCAAGGACATATAGAAAAATACTATATAGTAAAAGATAGAGAAGACTTGGATGGGAAACTTAGATGGGAAGGGGGGAGGGGGGAAACATAGAGGAGGGTAAGGGGTAACCTATATGAATAATGCTTATCAAA
>VMDO01016723.1:0-19736 GCA_007922755.1 Pedetes capensis | reverse complement strand
CCACAATGAAAAGCATGTCAAAATGAATCATATTATGATGTACATTAAAAATTTCTAATAAAAAAAGAATAAAAAAAAAAAAGACGTGATCAATAAAAAAAAGGTGTGGCCAGAAATAAAAACAGCTGGCCCTTCTGTGTCTGGCTCTCCCTCAGTGCTTTATAGCTGTGAGTTAAAGCCCGATGATTGTCATGGAAACCACCCTGAGGTGAGCATCTTTCCCAGGCCCCTTTACAGATGGGGAAACGGAGGCACAGGGAGGTTAGCAGAGCCAGAAAGCAGCAAAGCAGGGATGCTGATCCAGACAGACTGGCTTCAAAGCCTGCGCCCTTTTCCAATTACCATCTGCTTACCTAAAGGGAAGGACCCTCGAGGGGAGGGGCAATAAAATCGTCTTCCAGCGTGGGGCTGGGGGGCGTGGTGTGAACCCTGACTTGCTTCTCAGCATCAGCAGAACCTAAAGCTCCCACCAGGGCGATCACAGGGAACCTGGGCATCCAAACCCTGTGCAACACCAAGTGCCAGGGTGCCAAGCCCCAGCCTTGGCAACGGGAGCTGGCAGCACTGTATCTTCACATCCGGGAGCGTGCCTGGGGCCTCTCTCTTTGTCCCCTCTGCCAGCCCCACCCAGCTGCCAAGACCCTGCCTCCCGCCCCCTGCACCTGGCCGCCCTGGCAGGCAGCCCCAGACCCCACATGGAGCATAAGCCTCCACGTCGCTGAGCAGCTGCCAGGCCATGCCAGATCGGCAGGCATGTTCTGGGCACCACGCACCACCCCGCCAGGCCTGGTGCGCCAATGGCAGCTCAGCATTATGTTGATGGCCCTGCACGCCCCGTGGAGTTGCTATTTTTAATTTAATTGGAGAGTTGGAGGAGAGGGATGGTACCCAGCGAGGGAGTTTTAAAAGCTTTCAGGGTTGGGGAGAGGGGAGAGAGAGAGAGAGCAAAGAAAAGTTCATAATTATACACCAGGCAGCCAGATTTGCTGCCTGAACAGAAAGGTTAAATGTTACATTCAGAGGAAAATGAGAAAGAGAGTTGGTTGACAGTCGCCTGGAGCTAAATAAGGAAAAAACCCCCATTGCCCATCTCTTCTCCAGGCCCTCTGATCCCACAGACTCATTTCCAAGTTTCCGCTCGCTGCCTTACAAGACTCTGGTGGACACAGATGCACCTGTCTCGAGCACAAAGATTATTGCTCAGGGTGCCCCCGCTGCCCCTCACAGGCAGCTTTCACGCTTGTTGTTGTTGTTGTTGTTAGGTGCCGTTGAGTCAGTATCTGACTCATAGTGACCCTCATATGGTTTTCAATGGCTGAGTGTTTCGGGATTGCCTTGGGAGTGGATTGTCAGGCCCTTCACCCAATTTTGGGGTGCTGGGAATTGAACTCAGGGCCTCAGAGACTGCAGCGCAGCGCTCTACCCACTGAGCTAAATCCTAGCGTAGCTTTCACGGTAGCCTGGGAAAATCATGTGTCTGGATCATTCATGCTGGGGGCGGCCAATAGGGCTCAGAAAGCTGGGAGGACAGCCCGGGGCTGTGGGTAACAACCTAGGCATTAGTGTGGATAGACCTCAGTTCAAAATCCTCATCTGGCAACCAGCAGACATGGCAGATCAAATCATGTAATACCTGTGGAACTCTCTCAGCTCCCTATAGGTAAAGAGACATAAACAGAAGTTTTTTCTGGGTAACAGTGTCCTAATATAAGGAGAGAAACCCTGGTGGCACACTCTCTTCAACCATCCTTTTTCTGTAGGGAATATGCATGTGATGTCTGGAGCTGCCACAGCCATTTTGTGACCCTGCTCCAACACACCCCATACCCTAAAGGCAGAAACACATAAAGGCAAAGAGTCCTTGATGATGTAGATAAGCCACTGTTCCCCTGGGCTGCTTGTTACTTGAGTTAAATAAATCTGTTTCAGCTACTTTTCATCTAGTTTTCTAGGAAGACTGAATCCATTCCTAGCTCTGACAATTCCTGACTCATTTGAGCTTGAATGTGAACTTGAGCAAGTGCTTCACATCACTGAGCTTCGGTTTTCTTATTTGTGAATGGGGACGGATATCGCTTATTTCACAGTGATCCTATTAAGGATTAAACGGGAGTCCATGTGTAACGCCCTCGCCATAACGCCCAGCAAGGCGATAGTAGCCGCTATTGTTATTAATGCTTCTAATTAACGGGAGAGTGATCCCAAGTCATAAAATTTACACTGCATTTCATAAGTCAACACTTCAAAGTTTTCAGAGTGAGTTCTCCTCCCTCATCTCAGCACCTCCTCAGCTCCAAATCTGGAAGGAGGACACATTCCTCCTGCCCCCCACCTGCACACATGTCCGAGTTAGCTCAGAACACCAGGCCTGGCCCGCAGCTCCATTCTGACTCCAAGTCTGGGCCCTGAGCCAGGCTGGTGCTGAGCTATCCCACCAAGGAGTCATCCCCCGGGCCCATTCTTCCCCTGGGGCCGGCTGGTGGTTCAGGTTTGGGGGTAAAGCTGCAGCTGAGCCAACGCCGTTCATGTGCTCAAAGACAAGGCAAACTGGACTCTGGCCCCCAGGGTTCCTCTACCTGCCTCTGCAGCTTTGGGGTTCCTTGGGCTTCGGTCTTCCACCCACTTACTTGTCACTGGGTTCTGACTCTTAACACGAGGCAGCCAAGAGTCCCTTCAGGAGACATCTGGACCAACCAGTGGTGAACAGCCCAGACTGGGCTCACACCCCCCATCTGCCGTCTAGCAGAAAAAGTATTAGGAAATGAACTGTCGGCTATGTCTCCTCTCTCTGTTAGTCAGAGGAAGCAAAATAGCTGCTGTAACAAATAAACCCTGAACTCCATGGCTGCACACAATAGATTCTTCCTCCTGCCCGAATCTGGGGCAAGAGAGTGGAGCTGGGAGGGCGTCCAGTCCACCCCATCATCCGGGCTCCTTCCTACTACAGCTCTTTTCCCCTACACCTTTTGAGCCTCCATTGCATCATCTACAGCTGACAGGCCAATACTGAACTGATAAAGAAGTCACATAAGCTCTGCTAACTGCAGGGACTTGGAACCACAGCCTCTGGGTGTGCAGAGAAAAGAGAGGACTGGGCCGGGCGTGGTGGCGCAAGCCTGTAATCCCAGCAGCTCGGGAGGCGGAGGCGGGAGGATCGCAAGTTCGGGACCAGAGGCAGTCTGCGTAATTTAGCGAGACCCTGTCTCAAAAAGTAAAAAAAAAAAATGGGCTGAGGTGCAGCTCAGTGGTCCAGCACTTGCAGAGCATGCAGGCGCGAGGCCCTGGGTTCAACCCTCAGTACCGCAAAAAAAAAAAAAAAAGAAAAAAGAAAAAAGAAAAGAGAGGACTCAGTCACTGATGGTCCCCAGAGGTGTCGATCCAGGTCCATCCCACAGAAAGTAGCCATCCCTCCCCCAGCCCGTGACCTCGTTACACTGATTCATTCCATTCTTCACCATCTGAGACTCGTGTCCGCCTGCATAGCCACAGGAGCCACATCCACAGATTCAATAGCTACAGATTGAACATATTTTTTAATTGCTTCTGTACTGAAGATGTACAGAAATTTTCCTGTCGTTATTCCCTAAACAATACAGTGTAACAACTATTTATATTGTATTGTATATTATAAGTCATCTAGAGATGATTTAAAATATAGGAAGATGTGTGTCAGCTTGTCATGCTGTGGGGGCTTGCATGTTGCTGCAATGCTAAAAGGTTTGCCACTGGTATCTCAGATACCAGCAGGGCCACCCATGGTGGACAGGTTTCTGCTGTGCCTCTAGACTAAGACAGACTAGGGAGAAGAACCTGGCATCCCACTCCCAAAGCAATTAGCCATTGAAAACCCTATGAATACCAGAAACACTGTCAAATATAGTGCCAGAAAATAAGACCCCCCCTCAAGTTGGAAGACATTCAAAAGACCACTGGGGAAGAACTGCCTCCTCAAAGTACAGTCGACTTTGGTGGGAGTGGGTAAAGCCCCTGGGACCTCCTTTTGCTGATGCAGCATAACTCAAAATGAGAAGAAATATAGTGGCCACAACAATGGGCTCAAATATAAAAAGGTCACGTGTATGGCACAGTAGTGGGTAGTGTTTCGTTCTGCTGTACTTTGGGTCTCTATGAGTTTGACCTGACTCAACAGCACCTAACAATAATATGCCATTTTATTTAAGGGACTTGAGTGACCTTGGATTTTGGTAGCCTTGGGGGGACCCTAGAACTTGTGTATTTATTTATGTATGCCTACGTCCCCACAGGGGACTGTACTCTTGAAAATAGAAACCTCATATTTCTTTCATCTCTGACTCCTCAGTGCCTAGTACAGTGCTTAACACACCATAGGTTTCTGAGTGCTTATTAAATGCATATTTAGCGAATTGCTGTTGTTGTTGTTGTTGTTGCTGTTGTTAGGTGCCATCGAGTCATGTCCGATTCATAGAGACCCTCATAGGGTTTTCAATGGCTGATTGTTTCAGGATTGCCTCAGGAGCAGACTGCCATGTCCTTCTCCCATTTTTGCATTGCTGGGAATCAAACCCAGAACCTCAGAGACTCCAAATCAGTGCTCTACCAACTGAGCTAAATCCCAGCCCATTTAGCAAATAAGAAATCAAATTCATTTGGCCATCCAAGATGAATGGAAGGAATGTGCAGTGGGGAGCCAGGGGTCCCGGGTGCTTATCCCTCCTGCTCAGTGATAACCACTGTTCCCAGGCCCCCAGGCTCCTCAGAACCTGCTGAGCACTTAGCCTTTCGCTCTTCCATGTACCACGCCTAGAATTCCCCAAAGGTCTGTGCCCCGCCCCATCCACCCCAGGGGACAGCTCTGTTCCAAGCGAGTGGTTTTTTGCACATCTACCAACCCCGGGCACAGGTGGGAAGGACTCCAGATTCTCCTGCCACAGAAAAGGTCTCCGGGACCAGAACCGACCTATAGGACCAGAAACATCAACTGTCCCCATCCCCTCCTTCCAAACTCCCCAGTCAGAAATAATCTGGAATTAGCCGGGCTCGGTGGCACACGCCTGTAATCCCAGCTGCTCGGGAGGCAGAGGCGGGAGGATTGCAAGTTCGAGACCAGAGGCAGTCTGCGAAATTTAGCAAGACCCTGTCTCCAAAAAGTAAGAAAATGGACTGGGGGTGCAGCTCAGTGGTCCAGCACTTGCAGAGCATGCAAGAGTGAGGTCCTGGGTTCAACCCCCAGTACTGAAAATAAAAATAAAAATAAATAATAAATAAATAAGAATCTGGAACCTACCAGAAGGTCTTGTTCTCTTTTGCCTCAATTAAAACCCACTCACTCAAGAATGGGACAATCTCAGGGAGACGTCCAGGAAAGCTAAATGGCCGCTAGGCATGGAGGTGGCAGAGGGCCACTCCCACCCTGATGGCACACTGCCTCCCAAAACTGTCCCATGCAGGGTTGCCAGGGTTGACATCTACTCCTCCTTGGGTTGGGTCCCGCTCTTAACACAAGATCAACCTTAGAACTACAACAATCCCCCCTGATATCAGGACTCCAAAGCCACTATCTCCATTTTGGGCTGGGATTTAGCTCAGTTGGTGGAGCGCTGCTCTGCAGTCTCTGAGGTCCCGGGTTCAATTCCCAGCACTGCAAAAATGGGAGAAGGATGTGGCAATTCACTCCCGAGGCAATCCCAAAACAATCAGCCATTGAAAACCCTATGAGAGTCGCTATGAGTAGGACACAACTCTACGGCACCCAACGGTTCCATTTTATCCCACTCTTGCCTGGACAATTTCATGGAAATTAATCCACCTGTGCCACATGATGGGAGCCTGTCGCCAGAGCCAGCCTCTGGGTCACAGCTTCACGACCTTGACACTCTCCTCTCTGGTCTTCCACTCAGATATGGAGGTGGAAAAATGAGCCACAACAGATGCACTCAACCAGACACTGAAGTCCCTGTGACCAAGACGGTGGCCTTGGTGGAGGAGAAGTGAACCAAGGTCAGCTCCTCAGACAGTGTTTGGAGACTCTGGGGTACAGGCTATTCCCCCCACCAAGGCCATCACGTGCAACATGAGCAGCTGGTGCCTGGGGGTCTTGCAGGACTGGACAGAAGCCACAGTGGCCTGGGAGATGCTGGGCCCTTGCAGGTCAAACACGAGTGGGATGAGAATCTCAGGGGCCAGCTGCTTCAGGAGATCAGCCCCATGGGGGACCATCCAGGAGCTGGCAGGTGTTGCCTTCAGCCAAGCCATTGGGCAGGCTCTGTAGCCGGTAGTATTTGGTCACCTGAGTCACAATGAGCGTCTCCAGCTAGAACAGGTTGTACCGGTTGCAATCCTCCTTAACGGGCCCTTGAGGAAGTAGCTGGAGAGACCCTGGCTGGCATCTTCCCACTGGAGGGCAAGGGGCAGCCCAGGTGGAAGGGCTGTGCACAGGTCAGTTGACCACCACTCAGGGCCAAGGCATACAGGGACCACCTCCAGCTGGTCGGCACAGCCAGCAGCTCAGATAGGATCGCAGCAGGGAGAAGCCATCCAGGGCAGCATCCCCTAGCCAACGACACCGCCCTTCTTGTCTGTCCTCAGACGGCGCTACACGCTCAGCTCTCAGATGTGAAGTGGGGCAGACCGCTGTTCCTAAGAGACTATCAGGCTGCCCCAGGATGCTGGGCATAGGGGACTAAGGAAGGGGCTCTAGAGGATTTGGAACCGGAGCCCAGGTTGCCCTCTGGAGCGTGTCTGAGTGTAGTCCTTTGGAAGCCCATTTTGGTGGAGGGGTGGGAAGACCTATTGACTGGGCACTGGGATGCCCAGCCATGTGGGCAGTGGGGAGATGAAGTGAGACGTGCCGCCTCCGCCACCTCCTTAGAAGGAAGGAAGAAGAGATTGGAGAAGAAGCAAGTGCAGCATAGACACCACTGCCCCCAAAAGCAGAGTTAGAAAGAGAGAGAGAAGAGGTGGTCACTGTCTGACAGGCAAAACCACATCGCTTTTTTCATAAAACTCTCCAAATCTCGAGACACAACTGGAATTCTGACATCAGAGTCCGGCAAAGACCCTGGACTGATTTTCTCCCCCTGGATCCCCAAGTCCGCAGCTCCAGCCCCGAGTCCTGAGGTTTGGGTGCAGAGAGGCTGCACCATGACCCCTGCTCCTCAGCTCTCTCATTTCCTTGCACGGCAGCTGCAGCAGCCAGCAGCCCATCTGCTCCTGGCAGGAGGGCCCCTGCCTCGCCCATTCCCCACCCACCAAGGCCCAGAAAGCAGCCAGAGTCCTCTTTCCACAGACACCCAGCCATGAGCCCCCCCCCCACTGACAACTGCAGGGGAGCCCCTTGTGCTACAGAGAGAGGTTGACAGGCACTTTCCCTAAAGGCCATGTGACTGGGGCTGCCACCCTCAGCATACACACAGAGGACACCTGGCTGAGTCTGAATTGCAGATAAACAACCAATACCCGAGTGTACGTTCCCTGTGCACTGTTTGGGGACCACTCATGCAAAGTCGTTATTCGCTATTTATCTAAGATTCAAATCTAGGCATCATGTATTTGATCTAGCAAACCTATTGTAAAGAGGACGCTGAGTTGACAGGACCATCACCACCTTCGGTAACCACCACCTGAGAAACTATACGCTGGAAAATTTTACCTGCCTGCCTGATAAATTGTTAATTCTTAACTGTTGATTGATTGTCTGTTAACTGCCTGTTCCTCTTCTGTACTACCCTGCTTACACAATCTACAGCACCACCTAGAACTGCCTGATTGATTGTCTGTTAGAGAACTGCTTACTTTTGTTTTATTTTTGTTTTTGCTTTTATGCCAACCACTTCTACAAATCATACCAGGAATTTGGAAAGCCCCTAGATCATAAGCTTGCCAAACTTTGTCTTTATAAACCCCTAGCAACTGTTGCTCAGGGCCATGGGTTTAGAGAGACATGAGTCCTCCGTGGCTGTTGACTTAATAAAGACTCCTCTTCTTTTAAATTGGCTTTTTGCTCCTTCGTGGTGTGGTTTTGATCTCAGGTTAAACACTACTATAGGAAATATTTCAGATTTTATGGACCAGTTTCTTTCACAATGACTCTCTACTTCAATACTGTGAAAACAGCCACAGAACAGATGTAAATAAGCAGGTGTGCTTGTGTGCCAATAAAACTTTATTTACAAAGATAACCAGTGGACCAGATTTAGCTCACTGGCCATAGTCTACCAGTCCTTGATTTAGAGTAAAATCCAGGTGTTCCCCACAGCCTGGCAGGGTTGTGGGTCTGGCCTGTCCCTACCTCACCATCCTTTTTGCCTCTGGCCTCCCCTTCTTCCAGGCCTTTGCACTACTCCAGCATCAATGGCTGAAATCACCTCCTCCAAGAAGCCCTCTCTGATCATACTTCTCAAACAGTCTCCCCCTCACTCCCTGTCTGTCATCCATCATCCGATATTTTTTTTATTTCTAGAACCAATCAGTATCATGTCTAGTACCTATAATCCCAACAATTCAAAAGGCAGAAGCAGGAAGATTGAGAGTTCATGGTCAGAGGCAGCCTTGTACTTTAGTGAGACCGTGACTCAAAATAAAAAATAAAAATGGGTTTGGGGTGCAGCCCAGTGGTAGAGCACTTTCAAAGCATGTACAAGGCCCTGCATTCAGCCCCCACGTATCGAAAAACAAAACAAAACAACTAAACTGATCAGTATCCATAAT
Organism: Pedetes capensis; assembly: GCA_007922755.1. Taxonomy (NCBI): domain Eukaryota; kingdom Metazoa; phylum Chordata; class Mammalia; order Rodentia; family Pedetidae; genus Pedetes; species Pedetes capensis. Next base: position 11,048 of record VMDO01016723.1, on the reverse strand, counting down.
CCTTATTTTTTAACTTCCTGGTCAAGTCTTGGCCCAGGATACAAGTTTGTGTAGGGTCAGAACGTGGTCTGTGAGTATTCATGGAATTCGTGAACAAATACACATCTCCTCTGGTGGTGCCATTTCCACCGAGCATTTTAGTCACCCAGTCTGTCTTCAGGAGCCTTTGCACCATGCTGGGCACACCGTAGGTACTCAGAGACGTGGTACACATCTAAAAAAATAACCTGAAAAATCAATATCTAAGCAGCAGTGCCCAGCCATATACAGATCCAACATGCCACCTGCTCCCCGCTGCAGAAGACCTCACCTCTTCTGTCAGCCTACAGGGTCTTCTGTCAGCCTACAGGCTCCCTCAGGAGGGACTCTGGGACCATCACAGGAGGGACACGTGTCTGTGACTCTCCAAGATGAACATCCAGATGTGCTCCACACCCTCCCAGCCGAGGACACTGCCACGCTCCATGGGGTAGCTAAATGTGTCAGGGTGGCAAATGCCGATGTCCAGGCTCATGTGCCTCTGGGTGTATCCAGGCCAGGTTCTCCCTGCACAAGATGGGGCTTGCAGTACTTGGGAAGACCATCTGGGGCTCATTCCAGCTGCACAGGCCAGCCTTCAAAAAGCCAGACCCGAGATCAGTGATAATGATTCTCGCAGCTATGGTAGAGGCAGAGGAGGGCAAGGTCTACTTGATGGGGGCCCCAAGGGTGCTTGGCAAACTGGCACCACGTGTGTAGGGCAAGGAGGGGGTCCCTTGTGAGTACATCCCAGCCTAGGCTTCTCTAGGCTGCTTCCCACCCTGCGCCCCAGAGTCCATCCTTCTCCAAGCCTTTGCACAAGCTTTAACCTCGGCTGGAATGTTCTCCCCAACACAGACTCCTATCCGGGCCACCTAAGAGGCCTCACTGGTCCTGCTCCCACCATGCTGTGCGCATGCCCCACGTGCCAGGCAGCATATCTTCTCCAGAGGAGCAAAGCCAGGGTCACATTGCTCCTTGCAGACTCAGGAAGAAGCTGGTCACACAGGAAGTGCTCACTGGACATTGGCTGTCTGATCAGAGGGCACGTGGGACGTGGAACAGCCTCGGGAGTCATGACCTTCAAAACCATGTCCCAGCAATGGCGGCAGCAGCAGCAGCCTGGCGGTGGTGAAGGTGACAATGACCCCGGCCATTCTAGAGAACATCCCCTTTATCCAGTTGTATGAGGAACATTCCAGCAGGTGCAACTTTTTATCTTTTTTCAGTACTTGGGGGCTGAACCTGGGGCCTTACACATATTTTGCAACTGCTCTACCACTGGGCTGCACCCCCAGCCCATATTTTACTTTTTTTCTTGAGACAGGGTCTTGCTAAGTTATGCATGCTGCCTCTGGTCTCAAACCTGTGAGCCTCATGCCTCTGCCTCCCAAGTTGCTGGGATCACAGGTGTGAGCCGCAGCACTGACTTTAGGCAAAACTGTTTAAAATTGCCGTTTGCACTGGCCAAATATGTTCAATTATCAGCAATTTCATATGCTTTCACCTGACACGTGGATTCACTCAATCTCGCCCACAATCTGTAAGCCAGGTGCCACCATCCAATTTACAGATAAGGAAACCTAGGCACACAAGGATTCAAGTGACTTTTCCGGGGCTGTACAACTAACTAAAGCAGGGCTCAGAGTCAACCCAAGCCAGGCTCCAAAGGCTGTACTCTGAGCACCAGGCATGAGAAGATGCGAGTCTGAGTCTGCGCAGAGCAGCTGACTTGTTATGGAAACGAGGCTGTAAGCAAGACACCCACCCACCACCAGGGTCCATTTCCTCATCTTTAAGGTGAGGAGGAGAGCAAGCCCCGCTCAAAAAACAGGTGTCACTGCCACCTGATTTCCAGGTTTACGGTAAAACTGCAGTGGCCAGGCAGGTGACAGGAAGGCCGCACAGGTCTGTGGCACAGAGCAGAGAGTCCAGAAATAGATCCATATGAGAAAAGACCAACTGATCTCTGACAAGAATGATTAATGCAAGAAGGACAGTCTTTCCAACCAATGTCAGGGGGCAACTGGACATCCAAAAATAAGAAAAGAAAAACCAGCCCTTCTGTCCATGTTATAATTTGAGTATGAAATGTCCCCTGCAGGCTCATGTTTTAGATGCTTGGTCCTCAGCCAGTGGTGCTATTTTTGGAGGTTCTGGAAACTTTAGTTGAAAGAAGTAGTTTCTTGGGGATGGGTCCTTGCAGGTATCCATCCCCTGACTCCTTCCTGTCTCCATCTCTCTATTTCCTGTCGGCCATGAGGTGAACTCCCTCCTCTGCCACGTGCACACACCACCATGATGTTCTGCCCAAGCACACAGGGCCAAGCAACCACGTACTGAACCCTATCAAACCACGAGGCAAAATAAATCCTTCCTCCCTTAAGTTGTTTCTGTCAGATATTTGGTCACATCAATGATAAAAGTAACTAATACAGCCCATAAATCACACCTTATAAAAATGAACTCAAGATGGATTGCAGGCCTACATGTAAAACCAAAAACTATAAAACTTCTAAATAAAACACAGGAGGAAATGATTGTGATTTTAGGGAAGGCAAACTTTTCTCCACTATAACATCAAAAGCCTGATCCATAAAAGACCAAGTCGATAAATTGAACATTGCCAATTTTAAGTGCTTTTGCTCTTTGAAGTACACTATTAAGAGAAAAAAAGGACATTCTCTTTTCATAGAGAGGAAGGAAACATTTACAAATCATATATCTGATGAGTCCGGGGTCCCCCCACCCCAAGGCTGCAGAATGGTCGTAGTGTGAGTAGTGGGTAAAATAGCAAAGCGTCACCTGTGTTTATACAATGAATGTAATGCACTTGATTCATCCTGAAACAGTCCCCACCCGGTCTGTAGAAAAATTGTCTTCTGTGAAACTGGTGCCTACTGCCAAAAAGTCTGGAGACTTCTGTGGTTAAAACAACAAAAACAAAAACCTTGATTCAAAATATATAAAGATCTCTTGAAATTCAATAATAAGAGAAATAGTCCAATTTTTTAAGTGGGTAAAATATTTGAAACTCTCGGGTTACCAAAGAATATGCATGGATGGCAAATGAACATGTGGAAAGAGGTTCAACATTATTAGTCACTGAGAAAATGCTAATTAACACCATAACAAGGTGCCCCCTATGCCCATAGGAATGATCAAGGTAAAGATGTGCCCCTCCCAGAGCTGATGAGGAGTTTGGGGACCAGAACTGTCCAGCACTGCTGATGGGAGTGGAAAGTGGCCCAGCCACTTTGAGAAACATTGTGTGGCAATTTCTTAAAGGGTTGATCGTACACCTGTCATCCAACCTTGCATTTCTACCCCTAGGTATTTTACTCAAGAGAAATGAAAACTTCTGCTCATATGAAAAGTTGTATCCATGTACTCATAGCAGCTTTATTCATAACCACCCCAAAGTAGAAACAAACCAGATATCCTTCAAGTAGGACACAGTCTTCCTTCTCTACATCACCGTGCAATAGAAAGGCATGGACATCTGACCTGTGCGATAGCAGGAATAAGGGCATCTCCCTCCACCAGATGGATTGACACAGTGTTTGCAACAATGGGCTTAAACATAAATAAGATCGTGTGCCTGGCATAGAATCAAGAAGTGTTTCAATCTGCTGTACATAGGGTCACTATGAGTCAGACTTGACTCAAGTGTACTTAACAACAACAACAAAGGCATTAAGCTGAGTGAGAGGAGCCAGGCGCAAATGGATATTCACTATGGGATTCTCCTTGGGTGACCTTCTGGAAAAGGACGGACCAGTGGCCGCCAGCAGCCAGAAGTGGTGAGAGGGGCCGGCACAGGAGCCAAGGTAGAAGGAAGGGCGAGGATGCAGCTGTCCCGTGTCTTGATTGTGGAAGGGAAAACAACTGTCTGCATTTATCAAAACTCTTGCCATGCTGCTGGGAGAAGGACCTGACAATCCACTCCCAAGGCAATCCCGAAACAGTCAGCCATTGAAAACCCCATGAGGGTTGCTATGAGTCGGATACCGACTCGAGGGCACCTAACAACAACAACAGCTTGCCATGCTGCACTTCTTCAAGTGACTTTGACTCTAAGTCATTTTGGGGAAATCACAGTGGGCATGGGGCCACCCGTGGAGGGCACACAGATTGTCATGTGAGAGTAGACTTGGGCCCAGCCTGGACATGGGCACTCTTGCAGGGGAGGCCTCCTGGGCATGCGCCCCAGGGCTGGCACCTGCCAGCCATGTGCTCTGCGTCCACCCATGGGTGACGTTCCTTCTGCTCATCACCGTTGAGAGTGACAGCCACTGGGGGGCCCTGGATGGTGGCTTCCTGCTGTCCCCGCCTTCAGGGTAGCAACACAGCTTCTGTGAAAGCAGAGCCAGGAGGGAGACGTGTGTCTGCCTTTACCTGTTGACAGCTGATGGAGCCCTCACACTGCGTCCTCAGTGGTGACAGAGAACCAGGTGGCTGGAGGACATTCCAAGAAGTGGCTCTGCCACCACCACCCTCCCCTCAGCCACAACTGCAGGGTGACTGATAAATGCTGATAAGTGCTTCCCAGCCTGGCACATGGGGCATAGAAGATGCTGGCTGGGGCCCTTAGCTGCAGCTGGCAGTCAAGATGCTCAGTAGGGCCGGGCACAGTGGTGCACGCCTGTAATCCCAGTGGCTTGGGAGGCAGAGGCGGGAGGATCACTAGTTCGAGACCAGAGGCAGTCTGCGTAACTTAGCGAGACCCTGCCTCAAAAAGTAAAAAAATGGGCTGAGGGTGCAGCTCAGTGGTCCAGCACACTTGCATAACATGCAGGTGTGAGGTCCTAGGGTTCAACCCCCAGTACTGAAAAAAAAAAAAAAAAGATGCTCAGTGGGGTTGGGGAAGGGGAGGGATCCTCCATGCTGGGGCCCCACTGACCCGGCCTGGGAGCATGCACATGGGAAGCAGAGGCCCTCCTTCCCCAACCCTGACTGCAAGAAGGCTTGGATGGCTCCAGGGACAGCTCCAAGGACAGGGACACAATCCACACCTTCACACGCATTTTTTCCTGCAAAGACCTAGTGAGCACCTCCTAAGCACAAAGGATTATTCTAGACTGACATGATTTCTGCCCTTCTGGGGTTCACATTCTGCTAAGAAACATGGCCTGAGAGCTCCGACCCCAAAATAGCACTCCATTGAATTTCAGGGAAATCACAGTGGGCATGGGGCCACCCAGGAAGGGGTTACAGATTGTCGCCTGCAGAGTAGACTTGGGCCCAGACTGGACATGGCCACCTCTTATAGGAGAGGCCTCCTGGGCATGTACCCCAGGGCCAGCACCTGCCAGTCATGTGCTCTGCACCCACCCATGGTGACATTCCTTCTCCTCATCACTGTTGAGTGTGACAGCCACTCAGAGGCCCTGGCTGGTGGCTTCCATTCACACCACGAAGACAAATGAAGCTTGCAAACAGGGCAGGGAATTGAACAGGCATAGAGGTGGATGCTGCGTCGAATAGGACCATCACAAAAGGCCTCTCTCCAAGGAGACATTTGAGCAGAGGAGAGGGGAAGGCACGTGCCTGCCTGGAACAGCATTCTACTCCAAAGGAACAGTACACGCAAAGGCCCGCAGGGAGAAAAGGGCCAGATGTGTTCTGGGAACAGCCAGGAGGCCAGCACAGCAAGGGCATGGGTGTTGGTGACCTTGGAAAGGGCGTACAGGTCTCTGTATGGCACTCACAGAGATGGGAAACATTGGAGGCCAATCATAGGAACAGCAGAATCTGACTGGAGTTATAATAGGTGATCAAGGCTGACTTGAGGAAACAGTAGGAGAAGTAGAAAAGGAGCTGAGCAATGACAGCAGCCTGCAGTCAGCTGGCAGCAGTGAAGAAGCTGAGAAGTGGTCAGACTCCAGATGTAAAACTGGCCCTGCGTACCTGTGGGTTCAGCATCCATGATTTGAAAATACTTGGTAAAAAACATTGTATCTATACTAGACATGTACAGGAGTTTTTGTGTGTCTTTGCTCCCTAAGCAATACAGTCTAACAACCATTTGCATAGCATTTACATAGTGTTGTTTTTGTTAGGTGCCGTCATGTCAGGTACTGCTCATAGTGACCCTATATACAAGAGAAAAAAATACTACCTGATTCTGTGCCAGGCACACGATCTTTTTTATGTTTAAGACCATTGTTGTGGATACTGTGTCAATCCATCTAGTTGAGGGTTTTCCTTTTTTTCGTTGACCTGCCACTCTCCCAAACATGATGTCTTTCTCCAGGAAATGGTCCCTCCTGACAACACGTCCAAAATATGTCAGACACAGTCTAGCCATCCTTGCTTCCAACAAGCACTCTGGTTGCCCTTCTTCTAGGACAGAACTGTTTGTTCTTTTGGCAGTCTGTGGTATATTCAATATTTGTCTCCAGCACCATAATTCAAAAGCATCAATTCTTCTCCTGTCTCTCTTATTCAATGTCCAGCTTTCACATCCATATGACGTGATTGAAAATACCATGGCATGAGTCAGGAGCACCTTTGTCTTCACTGTGACATCTTTACTTTTCAACACTTTAAAGAGGTCTTTTGCAACAGCTTTTCCCAATGCAATGCATCATTTGATTTCTTGACTGCTACTTCCATGAGTGTTAATTATAGAACCAAGTAAAGCAAAATCTTGGACAACTTCAATCTTTTCTCCATTTATCATGAAGTTGCTTACTAATCCAGTTGTAAAGATTTTTATGTTGTTGATGTTGAGTCACAATCCATACTGAAGGCTGTGTTCTTTGATCTTCATCAGTAAATGCTTCAAATTTCTCTTCACTTTCAGCAAGCAGAGCTGTGTCATCTGCACAATGCAGGTTGTTAATGAGACTTCCTCCAATCATGATGCCACATTCTTCTTCATAAAGTCCATTTTCTCAGATGATTTGTTCAGCATGGAGACTGAAGAAGTATGGTGAAAGGATTCAGCCCTGATGCACATCTTTCTCAACTTTAAAACAGGCAGTATTTCTTTGTTCACTTCAAACAACTGCCTCCAAGTGCATGTACAGATTCCTCATGAGGACAATTAGGTGCTCAGGTATTCCCATTCTTCACACCTTTATCCATAACTTGTTGTCATCCACACAGTCAAATGTCTTTGCATAGTCAATAAAACATAAAGAGACATCTTTTTGGTATTCTCTGCTTTCAGCTAATATCCATCTGACATCAGCAATGCTGTGCCTGGTTCCAGACCCTCTTCTGAATCTGGGTTGATTTTCCAACAGTTCCCTGTCTATATACTGCTGTAGTTGCTTTTGAACGATCTTTAGCAAAATTTTGCTTCCAAGTAATATTAATGATATTATTCTATAGTTTCCACAGGTATTATAAATACAGAGATGACTTAAAATATACAGGAGGATAGTGTAGGTTATATGCAAATACTACACAATTTTATATAAGAGACTTAAGCATCCATGGATTTCACTGTCCAAGGGGGTCCTGGAACAAATCCCCTGTGGCTACCAAGGGATGGCTACACTTTACAAAGGCTGATATCCAGGAATAGGAGACCAGGAAAAGAATGAAGAAGATGTCAACATTTTTAGCCCAAAAAGTCAAAATTAAAATATCCATCCACTGACCCCAAGGAGGCTTCATGGAATAGGCTGGAGGTAGGGAGGATATTGGGAAATTTGTTTCAGACACGGTAAGTTTGAGCTGCCTGCTAGACATATGTGAAGATATCTGTCTGAGCCAGAGATAGAACTAGGAGGAGCCAGGATAGAACTATGGAGTGGGTGGAACTGGAGGTCTTGAGAGGGACAGGACCATGGAGGATTCCTATCAATAGACTGAATGGAAGGCACTCTGAGATCAGAGCAGGACCAGGAGGGAGGGCTGAGCAGGGGCCTGGGAGGTGGGAGGGATCCTGGAGGGACTGTCCCAGAGGCCAAGCCAAGAAAGTGTTCCAGAAAGGAGGACTCAAGTATGTGGAAAGAGAGAGAAGATAGAGGAGTGGCCATGGAGTTAGCAACACAGACATCCGTAGCCATCATGGAGTGCTGGGAGCAACAGCCTGGAAAGAATGATTCAAGAAAGAGTAGGGGATTGAGAGAGACCTCTGACACTGGCCCAGGCATACAAAAACATCAGTAGCACATGAAACAGCGAAATGTTATGAAGTGTTCAACACTAGAGCACATGACCACCAACACAATGCACATTTTCTGACCTCAGGTCAAAGGAAAAAAATTCCCAGAAGAACATTTAGAGACTTCAGGTGCAGGCCAGGTGGAAGAAGCCCCTTACAACTCTCTTTCCTATAGAATAAGGTGGAAAATGTGGCCAAAACACAAAAAACTACCACGTGAGGAGGCTGGAGAGAAAAAGCATGCTGATTGAAGAGAAGAACCAAAGCCTCCAGAAGCAACGTCCACGGGCTGAGGTCCCTATTTCTTTTCTTCTGTTTTCTCTTCAAGTTTGACCAGGGCAGGTTTCTAGACATGATTCAGGAGAGACTGACTGGCAGCTGCAACAAAGCAAACCTGTCCTTCTACCCTAGGACCAAGAAGAGGGCCCATGTGGTTCAACAGTGTAAGGAGATTGGGACAGAGAAGAGAGCCAGCCAGAGCCACGATTCCCTCATTTTGGGGTGTAGCAGGCTCAGGTCTGAGCTTATCAGGGTAGGTTCGCATGGACCCAGGGCAGAGAGAAAGGCCTTTGAAACAAACTGACGTTGGAACCACCAACCCCAGAGGGCAAGATGGGATCATGGCTGGACTTGACTGGGTAGACTAAATGCAACAAAACAACCACTCTCTAGACGATCCTAGCAGAACAGAGTCTCCCAATGTTATGCATGCTGAGCATCCCTTCTCTGAAATGCTTGGGACCAGAAGTGCTCCAGATTGCAGACTTTTCCAACGTTGGTTGATTTGCATATGCATAACGAGATATCTTGGGGACCAGACCCATATCTAAACACAAAATTCATATATGTTTCATATACACCTATACGCCTGCAGTGGTAGCCCTGTGGCATCCAATCCCGTCAGATCTCGGAAGCTAAACAGGGTCAGGCCTGGTTAGTACTTGAATGCGAGACCGCCTGGGAACACCAGAAGCTGTAGGCTTGGGAGAAGGACCTGGCAACACCCTCCCAAAAATCAATCTGCCATTGAAAACCCTATGAACAGCAGAGAAGCACTGACAATCGTGTTTCCCCTGTTGTACAGAGGGTCTCTGTAAGTCGGATACCGCCTTGATGGCACCTAACAACAACAACAACAACAATACACCTATACACAAAGCCTAAAGGTAATTCTATATATTTTTGGTAATCTTGTTGTGGAATTTTCCACCTATGATGTCCTGATGCTACTGGAAAAGTTTTGGATTTTGGAGCATTTCAGATTTTAAATGTTCAGCCTGTACTCAAAATGTCCAGGATACAAACCAAAATTACTCAACATACAAAGAACTAGGAAAGCATGGCTAATGCTTAAGGGACAAGATACAGACGACAATCCTGAGATGACCCAGGCACAGGAATCTCCACAGACATCATAGCATCTATGACAATGATGCCCACAAGGTCAAGGTGGATATGTTTGAAATCAATGGACAGGCAGGTATTTCCAGAAAGAAATGAAAGCCATAAAAAGAATCAAGTAGAAATATGAAAACAAATATATATATATATATATATATATATATATATATGTGTGTGTGTGTGTGTGTGTGTGTGTGTGTGTGTGTTGTGTCTGTGTGTATATATATGTATATATATATATATATGGGCTGGGATTTAGCTCAGTTGGTAGAGCGCTGCGCTGCAGTCTCTGAGGTCCTGAGTTCAATTCCCAGCACCGCAAAAATGGGAGAAGGGCCTGGCAATCCACTTCCAAGGCAATCCTGAAACAGTCTGCCATTGAAAACCCTATGAGGGTCACTACGAGTCAGATACCGACTCGACGGCACCTAACAACAAAAACATATATATATATCCTGAATTTAAAAACATTCTGCCCAATAGTAGAATGGAGATGACAGAAGAATGATCAAGACAACCTTGAGATAGCTATAAAAATTATGAAAGAATAATGAATAGCACCTTCGAGACCTGTGGGGCAATATTTTAAAAGGCCTCCCTTCCATGACAGAAGCCTACAGTAAGTGCTGTGCATCCTCCCACCACAGAAGTCCTGGTTGCACAGTTGGTGATAGGAGAGCCGAGTGGCATGAGTTCCTTATGGGAGCACAGGCCTCAGATCGACTGGGGGGTGACATGCCATCATCCTGCCCACCGCAGTGTGGGATCAGCGAGTGAACCCTGAAGTCAGGATGCACCAGTGAGTGTGGCATGAGAGACTCGACCCACCCTCTGTCACCACAGATCAGGCTGCACAGTCTGTGGCGAGGCTTCGGCAAGGTGTGAGTTCTGCCGGGGAGCACAAGCCTCAGAACGATTGGAGGTGAGGCACCGTCATCCTGCGAGGGTGGCACTGGTGGTGCGCCCCACAGGGCAGGTGGCCAAGTGATCCCTGAAGCCTGATTGAGCCAGAGAGAGTGGTACAGGCATCCTGTCATCATCCCCACCAGAGCGATGCTGCACAGAAACCCCTCCCTCAGGCCCACCAGTTTCCAGTGAGAGAGTGGATAGGGAAAATCCCCTTCCACATGGTGGAAGTGAGAAATGTCAAATTAACGGTGCCATCACTTGTTAGGAAATTTTACACTGAGAACAATGAAAATTGGACTATAGGTGAAGACATCAGCAGGGGCGTGGCTGAACAACAACCCAGCATGGCTTTCCCTGATAGCAAGTGGCTGGAATGAGGTACAGCAGGGTGCCTGGCAAGGCTGGACAGCTGATAAAAGTGTGGTGGGCCCTCTCAGATGGTCACAGCTGATAGGAGGGAAGGTGGACAAAGCAGAGGTCTCCAGGACTCTCCAGGGAAAAGGCTGGATGGCACAGCCCTACTGTAGGGGCTCGGATCCAGGGACTGTGAGTGCCTTTTTTTTTTTATTCCAGGAGACATGGTCACTTCCCTGACCTC
>VMDO01016722.1:16220-47036 GCA_007922755.1 Pedetes capensis | reverse complement strand
CTTGCATATGAGAAGTTGATGGTCTGATCCACAGTCAGCACCTGGTCTTGTTTTGACATTTTGTACAGAGCTTTTCCATCGTCTCTTTGCACATATGTAGTCAATTTGATTCCTGTATGTTCCGTCTGGTGAAGTCCATGTGTATAGTCTCCATTTATGATGTTGAAAAAATGTATTTGCAATGAAAAGGTCATTGGTCCAACAAAATTCTATCATGCGATCTCCATCTTCATTTCTGTCACCAAGACCATATTTTCCAACTACTGGGCCTTCTTCTTTGTTTCCAACCTTTGCGTTCCAGTCACCAGTGATTATCAGTATGTCTTGATTGCATGTTTGATCTATTTCAGATTGCAGAAGCTGGTAGAAGTCTTCCCTTTCTTCATTTGTGGCCTTAGAACACTTTTATTCTTTCAAAAACCCTGTACTCAGTAATAGTCACTTCCCATTATTGATTTCTTCAGGTCCTGACAACCACTGCCCTTTCTGTATATATGGATTTGCACATTCTGCACATATAGATGGAATCATATGGTGTGTAACCTTTTATGTTTGGCTTCTTTCATTTAGCACGGTTTTCAGTGTTCATATTGTAGCACAAATCAGTACTTCATTCCATTTAATGGGTCAATAATATTTGATTATATGGATATAGTACATTTTCTTTTATCCATTCACCAGCTGATGGACATTTGGGTTGTTTCAACTTTGTAGTTATGCATAATGCCACTATGAACATGTGCATGTAAGTATATTTTTGTTTAGTTGGTCACATGATAGATTTTTAACATTTTGAGGAACTAACAAACTTTTCCAAAAGCACCAGACCATTTTATGTTCCCACCAGCTATGTATAAGGGTTCCCATTTTTCCATATCCTTCCCTACATGTTTAGATCATATGTTTTAAGTTATAGCCATTGGTGCTCACTTCGGCAGCACTTATACTAAAACTGGAAAAAAAATAGAGATTAGCATGATCCCTGCACAAGGCTGACATGCAAATCCATGAAGCATTTCCTATTTTTCTTTGTATCCAAAAAAAAGAATTATTTTCATCCTAATGAGTGTGAAGGGGCATTTCATTGTCATTTTCTTGCATTTCTGTAGTGACTAATGGTGCTAAGTGTCTTTTTATATGTTTATTGGCCATTCCTAAATCTTCTTGGGTAAAATGACCTAGTTTTTATATGTGGTCATCCAATGTGGATTTTACTGCATAATTATGTGAAAAATTAGTTAAAGACCTCTTTTCTTTCCTTCCTTCCTTCCTTCTTTCTTTTTTTTTTCTTTTTTTTTTTTTTTGTGGTACTGGGAGTTGAACCCAGAGCCTCATGCATGCTTTGCAAGCACTGTATCACTGAGCTGCACCCGCAGCCCATATTTTACTTCTTTTAAATTTTGAGACTGGATGGGGGGTGTGGTGGCACATGCCTATAATCTTAGTGGCTTGGGATGCGGAGGCAGGAGGATTGCAAATTTGAGACCAGAGGCAGTCTGCGTGATTTAGCAAGACCCTGTCTCAAAAAGTTAAAAAATGGGCTGGGGTTGGTGGTGCAGCTCAGTGGTCCAGCATTTGCAAAGCATACAAGCACGAGGCGCTGAATTCAACCCCCAATACCACAAAAAAAAAAATTTTTTTTTTTGAGACTGGTTCTCACTAATTTATACAGGCTGCCTCTGGCCTTGAATTTGCAGTCTTGCTACCTCCATCTCCTGATTTGCTGGGATTATAAGTTTATGCCACTGTGCCTGGCTTAAAGACCTCTTTTATCACATCTCCTCATGCCCTCAGTTATATAGTTATTTGTGTCCATTACAAAATTTTGGAAAATATGTAAAAATAGATTATGTCATAAGTAATCTCACTATCATTCAATAGATAATCATTCTTAACATAGTATTTTTCCTAAATATTGTTTCTGCACTCTCTGCATGGTTGAATTTAGCTAAATTGTTCTGGTTTTCTAATGCCATGTAATGAATTACCCTAAAACTCAGTGGTACAAAGCAGCAATACTTGTAGTATTGTTAATGGTTGATTACTCTAGATTAGATGTTGGGGAAAAACCTTTCAGAAAGCGAGACTTAGCTGGGCACGAGAAACCCTTTGCTCACTTGGTCTAGGTGGCTCTTGCTTGGAGTCTGTCATACAGTTGCGGTCAAATGGTGTCTGAAACTAGAGTCATTTCCAAGGCTTCCTCACTCACATCTGTCTGATATTTGCTGGCTGTCAGCTGGGACTGCAACTGGGGCTCTGAGTGTGAGCACATGACAGCTTGATTTCAAGAGGGAATGCCCCAGGAGGACCAGGCAGATGCTGTACAGCTTTTTAAGACCTAGCTTCAGAAGTCACAGAGCATTGCTTCTAACACAGTCACAGGCCTGTGCAAATTTGGAGGAGGGAACACTGATCAGATCGCTGAGCAGGAATGTTAATAGAATGTGTTTATGGCCATCTTGGAAAATATCATTGGCATACTAAGTGTACATGAAACTGAAGTTAAAATGGCTGTATGATGATCCATCATAAGAATACATGGCAGTTCTTTAATTGTAGAGCTCTAGGTAATTTTAAAAGCCTACTATAGAATTGTTATTTATTAAATATTTGTTGTTGAGGTACCAGAGTACAGTGGGAAGAAGACTGCCAAAAAAGGGACTTGTTCTTTAGGTGCTTACTTTTTGTGGATGGGGCAGAAGAATAAACTGAATGTGTAAATCAATAGTCAAATACTCATAAATGCTATGTAAGTAATTGAACCATTGCTTACTAGATTAAGCATTGGGGAAAGCCTTTAAGACGGTGACACTTAGGCTAGGGCCCATTGGAAAATCAGGGTTATGAAGTGAACATTCCAGGGAAGGGATACAGCTGTTGAAAAAGCCCTAAAGATTGGGGAAAAAGGTTGGGGAAACAAAAAGAAGGCTGATGTGTGCAAGCCAAGTGGAAGAATGTGGCAGTGAAATGAGATGAGATTGGAGAGGTGGGCACAGGCTAGATCATACAGATTTTTGTTAAGCCAAGTTAAGAAGTTTAGATTTTATTTTGCCTGTTATGAGAAGCCACTGGAGGGTTTTAAGCAAAGGAGTGTCATGATCAAATTTTCAAAGATCTTTTTTGGTCCTCTGGTAAGATTTTTCAAAAAAGTATAGTAATATACATAATGTAAAATTTACCATGCTAAGCTTTTTGGGTGTTTTGTTTTGTTTTTGTTTTTTGAGATAAGGTCTCACTATGTAGCCCAGACTGGCCTGGAACTTGCCATCTTCCTGCCTTAGCCTCCCAAAGTGTGTAGTTCAGTAGTGTTAAGTACAGTCACATTGTCTTCAAATCTCAAGCTTTCCAGAGCTGAAACTGTACTCATTAAACAACTGGCTCCTGGTAAAGCACCATTGTACTTTCTGCCTTTATGAATCTGACTACTGTAGTTACTTTATATAAGTAAACAGATACACTACTTATGGTGACTACCTTCACTTAGTGTGATGTCCTCAAGGTTCATTCATGTTACAGCATGTATCAGAATTTCCTTCCTTTTTAAGGCTGAATAGGGAACCTAACAACAATATTCCATTAATTAATATACCACATTTTGTTTATTCATTCATCCATAGGTAGACACTTGGGTTGTTTCCACCTCCCTGCCACCAAGTACTAGGGAGTTGAACCTAGGGTCTTGTCCATGCTAGGCAAGTGCTCTACCATTGATCTGTGCCCCCAGCCCCTTTTTTGTTTTTTTATTTTGAGACAGGGTTTCACTATGTTGCACAAGCTGCCTCTGGCTTCGAACTCACAGTCTTCTGCCTCACCCTCTGAGTCACTGAGATTATAAGTGTGCACCATAGCACCTGGCTCTATCTTTTGACCATTGTGTATAACATTGCTGTTACCATAGATGTACAAATATCTCTTTAAGAACTTGCTTTCAATTCTTTCACATATATACCCAGAAGTGGAATTGTTATTTCATATGATAATTCTGTTTTTAATTTTTTGAGGAACTATCATACTGTTTTCCATAGTGCCTATACCATTCTACATTTCTACCTCACCATTTCTC
The DNA here is from genome assembly GCA_007922755.1 of Pedetes capensis. Classification (NCBI taxonomy): domain Eukaryota; kingdom Metazoa; phylum Chordata; class Mammalia; order Rodentia; family Pedetidae; genus Pedetes; species Pedetes capensis. The sequence goes on along the minus strand of VMDO01016722.1, from coordinate 42,973 downwards.
CATTTTTTTTTCTTCATGGTAGCCATCCTGAGGAATATGAGGTAGTATCTCACTGAGGGTTTGATTTGCATTTCCCTAATGATTAATGATGTTGAACATCTTTTTATGTGCTTATTCATTTTTATGTGCTTATTCATCTTTTTATGTGCCATTCATTGCGTGCTTCTTCTGTAGTTGTTGTTGTTGTTAGGTGCCTTCGAGTCGGTATCCGACTCATAGTGACCCTCATAGGGTTTTCAATGGCTGACTGTTTCGGGATTGCCTTGGGAGTGGATTGCCAGGTCCTTCTCCCATTTTTGCAATGGTGGGAATTGAACTCGGGACCTCAGAGACTGCAGCGCAGCGCTCTACCAACTGAGCTAAATCCTAGCCCGCTCTTCTGTAGAGAAATATCTATTCAAGTATGTTGTCATTTTAAAATCAGGTTTATTTTGCTGTTGAGTTGTAGTTCTTTAAGGTATTCTGGACATTAACCTCTTATTAGACATATATGATTTGCACATATTTTCATCCATTCTGTAGATTTTCTTTTCATCTTGTTGATTATGTATTTTGCACAGAAGTGTTAAATTTTTTTTCCTCTTGCTACTTGGGAATTGAACCCAGGCCCTTGTACATACTTTGCAAATACACTACCACTGGTTTGCACCAGTAACCCTTTTTTTGTTTTTTATTTTGAGACAGGGTTCCACTAAGTTATGCAGGCTGCCTCTCTGGCTTTGAATTCTCAATCCTCCAGCCTCAGTCTGGGATTATAGAGGTGTCTCACTATGCGAGGGCTAGATGTAATCCAATTTATCCTTTTGTTGTCTCTACTTTTGGTGTCACATCCAAGAAATCACTGACAACTCCAATGACATAAAGTTTTTTCCTAAAAGTTCTATAGTTTTAGCTCTCAGTTTAGGTCTTTGACCCATTTCAAATTAATTTTTATATGTGGCATAAAGAATCCCACTTCATTGTTTTGCAGGTGGAAATCCAGTTTTCCCAGCCGTTGAAAAGATTGTCGTTTCCTCATTGAATGGTCTTGGCACTCATGTGGGAAATCACTTGACCATATGTCTGAGGGTTTATTTCTGAGCACTCTAGTCTGTTTTTTTGGCTTTTATCTGTCTTTATGCCTGCACCACACTGTTTTAATTACTGTACCTTTGTAATGAGTTTTGGTAGGTTATTTCTTGAGCATCAAATATTATAGGCAAATTACTGAGTCCAAGGATGTGGACATTTTTTAGTCTTTGTTTCTTTTTATATTTTTTCATATATTCATATCCATCAGTTTTTGTTTTTACTTATACAATATGCAACTCCTTGTCCCACTTCCTTTGACACTGAATATTATCCTATATTATCCTTATTGTCATTTACTTTGTAAGTATGGTTTATAAGAAATGTTGTCTAATTATTTTAATATTTCTTTGATAGCCACTGAGGCTTTATAGCTTTCCATATGTCCATTGTTCATTAGTCATCTTTTATTGTCTTTTTAAAAAATTGTGTCATCTTGCATGTTTTCTTCTTCTTGGGGAATATTCCTAATATCTTGTATCATCTGTCATACTTAAAAAGATTTTCCCAGCTTGTCTGTTAATTTTTAATGACTTTTTCCCCATTCGAAGAACTTTCCTATTTAAAGAGATTTAAAACTATTTGAGGGAAGAACTCTATTTGGATATTCCTTTGAAGTGTGTTTCCTTGCTTTTATGTTTAGGAAATCTGTCTCCATTCCAGTATTTCCCTGTATTTTCTTAAAGTTTTGTTAATTTTACATCATCCTTTCTCATCTAGCCAGAATTTATTTGATAAATAGTATTATGTGACCCAGTGTGTTTTTACATAATTCTCACTTGCTTTATTGTGAAATAACTGAGGTAATTATTAAATATAATATAATGATAGATATCTTCAGATTATTGTTAATTCTTTTCTTAGCTTTTAAAATGTCATTTCCAGTTAAGTTTGTTTTTATTTACATGACACTGTTATAATAACATGCAAAGGAGAGATAAATGTGCTTCCTGTGGAAACTTAAAGTTTATATTGACTCCACAAAATTTGCACTACTTTAAGGGATTTCTTTAAGATTATGACATGTTTTGTGGTGCACAGTAGAATTCTACTCAGGTAACACATTTCCTTCCTTTCCTGAGATAAAGTCTGGAAAGGCCTATAGAATGTGGCATAGGCAGGAGGTTATGGAGTCTATGGAGATGAGTAATATATCACATATGTCTGTGCAAAAAACACTTAGGTAGGGTCCTAAAAGTATATCAACAGTGGAAGTAATGTGAGGCACTGGCAGTTTCAGTGAGTTGGTCACATTTCATAAACATAAGATATTAGAATTCTGTAATAGAGTGTGTCATCCTGAGCAAGGTATTGATCATACAGGTACATGAGGTACATTAGGATTTCCTAGAGAACGTTTGTTCCTCATCAAAGGTAGTGGAAGTAACAAGATGGTGTGGTCCAAGAGTATCTAATGTTTCTTGTATCTCAAACATTGTAAGACTCTCATTTCCATGTATTCCTAATGACTACTTTTTCATTGTCCTCCCCAAAATGAAGGAGCTATTTCTGTGCTTCTGTTTCTTAATCAGTGCTTCTACTATGTTTTATTTTCTTGAAGCATGATGTAAGTATAATCCATTTCAGTCCCTATTTTACTGGCTTTGTGGTTTATATTTTCCTTTAATGCTTAGTTCTTAATGATTTGAGCCCCTGTTCTTAACTGCCGCTGACCATTTAAGCCTGGCTTTTCTCCCCAGATACTTCTGGGACTACCTAGGATGTGGCCTGAGGGTTGCCCTTGCAGCTAGTCCTTTGACCCAGGGCCTGTTGGTCACCAGTTTTCATAAGCTGTTACTGTTCTCATTGGTCTCTTGAGTTCTGTTGGCTCAAGTTTGGGCCCAATTCCTAGGTTATTGAATTTAATAAGCCATGATAAAACCTTGGAGATTTAACAGATGAGCATTATAACAAAGAGAACTTAGATGAGCTGGACATGAAATGTGGCTACTCTTAAAGGATACTGCCTAAGTTTGGCTTCAGGGCTCTCTCCCCTTAATGCTTGGCTTTCCACTGTCCCTATGGTTATCCTTTCTTTCCAAAGGGAGTTCTCTTAAATAAACACTGCTATTTCCTACTCCAGAGTTGACTCTAAACTACTTTCATTTACTCTTGGTTGGACTAAAAATTGGTGCAGCCTTTTAAGAAGCAATTTAGAAATTATCTGGAAAACAATGTTTTAAAGCCTCTACCCTTTGATCCAGCAGTTCCACTGCTAGAAATTTACTTTTATGGTTATGTTTTCAAGTGCATGCCAAACTGTATATATGTACAGTAGTCATGATATCATTGTAATAGCAGAACACTGAAAACAACCTAAATGCAAGATAGAATTTTAAAAATAAGAGATGGTTCATCCCTACAATGAAATAATAGTCTGTTTTTTGAAAAGAATAACCTAGATCTGTTCCCCATGATATTCCCTCAGATTAAGCTGCTAGAGTAATGTTACAGTGAGAGTTATCACCCCTATGCTTCCTTCCAAGATACTCTTTGTTCACCAGAACAGAATGAGCAAGACTTCTGCTTCAAAAGGTATGTGCAAAACCAGGCCATAAAGAAGAGGCTTTGTTGCCTTAGGGTCAGCTCCTGATTATACACTGTGCTGTAGAGATTGAATATGTTGTGATGTACAATGCATGATTTATTTGCAGCCTTGGCTTTGCATTCCTGGTTTAGTGTGGGCTTTATCTGCATCCCTGGCTCTCCACTTCTTGTATGGTGTCCATCTTTTTTTCTGTTTCTCATTCTACTTATCCTAGACACTCAAGTTTTTTTACTCTTATTTCTTAAACTGTCTTGGCCCATGTGGCATTTCACCTTGGATTTGCTTTCACCCTCTTCACACTTTCACTGCCATAAGAACTTTTCCCTCTATCATCCCAGTTGCTGTGGCACTATCTCCTCATCTCTCACCTGTATTATGGGAAGAGTCATCTGACCACTCTGCTGCCCCAAAGTCCAGTAACTAGATATATATAAGGGAGGCTTTCAGTGGAGTTGGATTTATGTGTGCATTTGCTGCCCCCTTCTGATCTTTAGCAGCTACAATGCAGTTGCTGCTAATTTATGTTTTCCTCTTTAATCGGTGGTTAATATTTCTGCTTATGTTGATTATTTTGCAACAGATCAAGTCTAAGCCTGCTTATAGATACTGCATAGCCTGAACACTGATCATCCAGGACACTTTTCCCTGAAGTGCACTTTCATCTTACTATATTCTTTTTATCTAATTTTGGTGGAAGGAAGGAAACTTATAGGGAAGAGAGTGAGCAGACCAAGCTTTAGAGAAATTTTTGATTTTTCTTTTTTTTTTACTCCCTTTTTCCTTCTTTTTCACTGTCCACTTTCCTCTGTTTTTGTGCCCCATTTCTCCTTGGGAGATTTCATGTTGAGAAAACATCTTCTTTGGCATTTTTGTATGTAAATGTTCTTAGGCATCTGAACAAGTGATTTTTTTTATCTGTATGTCTTTAATATCAATGTCTTAAAAATAGGAGATGGCCCTTTTTCCGTCTTTGTACTTTGTCTGCAATCCAGCATGCTTCCAACATGTGCATTAGTGATAGACAAAGCAGAAAGGTGGACTGCCCTCAAGGAGCTTACAGTACAACAGGGCAGACATTTAATAAATGCTGCAAGGGGTTATGTTGTTGTTGTTAGGTGCTGTTGAGTCAGTGTCCTGCTCATAGCGGCCCTATGTACAACACATGAAACACTACTGTTAGTGCTTCTCTGCTATTCATATGGTTTTCAATGGCTGATTGTTTTTAGGGAGTAGGTTGCTGCGAGTCCCTACAGCACCTAGTATTCCCAGGTGGTCTCCCATCCAAATACTAAACAAGTCCAACCCTGCTTAGCTTCCAAGATCTGACACGATTGGATGCCACAGTGTTACAGTTGTAAGCAAGGGGCTATATTGTTGCTGTTGTTGTTAGGTGCCATCAAGTTGGTGTCCAACTCATAGCAACCCTGCCTACAACAGGCGAAACAGTATTGTTAGTGCTTCTCTGCTATTCATAGGGTTTTCAGTGGCTGATTTTTTCTTTTTTGGGTGAGTGGGTTGCTAGGTCCTTCTCCCAAGCCTATGACTGGGAGAAGTGTTCCCAGGCAGTCTCCCATCCAAGAACTAACCAGCCTGACCCTGCTTAGCTTCCAAGATCTGACGAGATGGGATGCCACAGTGGTACAGCCGCAAGCAAGGGGTTATGTAGAAGTATATAAAATAAGAAGAAAGCCTATAGCTTCATAATCTCCATTTTTATAAAATGGTCCTTCAAATAACCATTATTTCAATATTCCTTGATGTCTAGAAAAGCAAAATTGGTAAATTTTATATTTACCCTTTGACAGAATATTAAGTAGCACTTATCTAAAATTTGTTTATAATTATTGTTTATTCAGTGTGCTTGAAAATGTATTTATAGTAGCAGTAGCTTCAAAATTCATATGATTGGGAGGTGGTTTTCCAGAAGCAGACTGAATTTCAGAATGAGCTCTCCTTATAGAAATCCTTTTTCCTCATTTATAAATACAGAATATCTGGATATCACAATAAATTTAATTCCAAGTACAGTTGGCTAACCAACAAACTCTCCCAAACATTTAAAGAACGCATGTTGTTGTTGTTGCTAGGTGCCGTCAAGTCAGTATCCGACTCATAGCGACCCTCATAGGATTTTCAATGGCTGACTGTTTTGGGATTGCCTTGGGAGTGGATTGCCAGGTCCTTCTCCCGTTTTTGCGGTGCTGGAAATTGAACCCGGGACCTCAGAGCCTGCAGAGCAGCACTCTACCAGCTGAGCTAAATCCCAGCCCAAAGAATGCATACTATCAGTCTTATAGTAATGCTTCGTTAGGTGCTGTTGAGTTGGGTCCAACTTATGGTGACCTATGTACAACAGATGAAACATTCCCCAACACTGTGCCATGCCTGGCACTATACCAGTTCTTCTCTGCTATTCATCGGGTTTTCAATGGCTGATTGTTTCAGAAGTGGGCTATTAGGTCCTTCTCCCAAGCCTACAGCACCCAGTATTCCCAGGCTGTCTCCTATCCAAGTACTCACCAGTCCGGACTCTGTGTAGCTGCCAAGATCTAACAGGATCTGATGCCAGGGTGGCATGTCTGTAGGCATAATGCTTCTGGAGAATAGAAAAAAAAATTAACAGTCCCTGATGCATTTTCTAAGGCTAACAGAATTCTTTCTAATAAAACTTGATAGGAACATTAAAAAATGAAGAATTATAGCTAATCTCACCCAAGAACACAGATGTAAAAGTCTTAAACAAAACATTAGCAAACCAAAACCACCAATATGCTAAAAGGGCCATACAATAAGACCAAAATGGGTTCATTCGGAGTATAAAATTGGCTTAATATCCAAAAGCTAATCAATTAATTTATATATTAACAGAAAATCTTAGAATTAACTCATAGATGCAGAAAATATTGATAAAATTAAACACCCATTTATATAAACTTTTAACAAATTAGAAATAGAAGAAAACCCCCTGAATTTGCTCAAGGGATCTACAACAAAAAACAAACAAACAAACAAACAAAAACGACACTTGGAAACCTCATACTTAAGTGTTGAAAGTTTTTCAGTTGAGGTTTGGAATAAGAAAAAGATAACTGCTCTCACCATGTCTAATTAGCATTAAACTGATAATCATTCACAATTGTCACTGCCATCAAGAAAACCAGTTGTAGAGGACAGCCTTGGAGTCAGTTCTCAAAAATATCTTGCCACAGCAACTATGTTTCCTTAAAATGCTGTGCTGTCCCCTAGCCAAATGTGGTTTTTAAAAACTGATCCTTGTTAATTCGCTAGTTGGCACTAGCCACATTCCAAGTGTTATAGGCACATGTAGCTAGCTAGCTAGTGGCTACCATTTGGGTGGTGCATATGTAGAACATTCCCATCATTGCAGAAAGTTATTAAACAACACTTCAACAGGGCTTTCTACCCTTTATAGCCAGACACCAGATAAAATATTAGCTGGACTGCTGTTGAACAAAGACTCTGATATAAGTCCTGCCACATTAGATTATCAAAAGTGACCCATCTTAAAAACCTGTCCACTGATCAAGTCTTTACCAGTACAAGATTTTCTGGTGAAGAAATCAATTAGAGTCTGGCATCATGGCACATTCCTATAATCTTAGCTGGTCAGGAGGCTGAGACAGTAGGATCATGGGTTTGAGGCTAGAGATAGCAATTTAGCAAGACCCTGTATCAAAATAAAAAATAAAGGGGCTAAGAGTACAGCTTGGTGGTAGAGCACTTGCCTGGAATGTGAGGCGCCCTGGATCCAACCTCCTAGTACTGGAAAAAAAATCAGAGAAGAAATCTGCAGTACACTTTTCAAACTGTCTATCCTGGTGTTGTGGCAACATTGTTTACATCTTGACAGACTTCCTAGTTAAGCCCTCAGAGCCCAGTTACCTAAGATTGGAACCATCTGGGAGGTTCTCAAGGTGTTTCTTTCACAAAAGGTTTGCTGAAGTACAGAAGGATTCACTTAAGTTTATAGGTGAGGAACTCAGGAGGAATGTTAAGAGATTTTGCTGCTGAGATTGGCACCAGAGGAATCTGTTTTACATAATTGGACAGCTCCCAGATGCAAGCTCCCTTCACTTTGCCAATTTTCTTCTCTTCCTTCCCACCTCATCACCTAGTCCATATCCAAGCATGAAAAGTCATTTTAAGGTGGCCTGTATTAGGTAAAGAAAGATTTTAACTGAAATTCTGACGAAAGATCTGTAATGCAAGGTGAATGAATCCATAGCAGTAAATTGGGAATTGTGAGGGATTCAGGGGATAGAAACGAATTACCTTGGATCAACCTAAAGGAATGTTTGGGACTTTAACTGAACCATAAAGTGAAAAAAAAAAGCTTAAACTTTTAAATGTTTACTCCAGTCAGGCTGCTTTGGAAGACTATCAGAGTACTTTAGATGAGAGTCAAGTAGATAACTTGGCTACATAATGGGGCATAGGGCTGAGGTGAGGGGGTCATGTCCACGGGGGCCAGTTATCTCATTTCACCTTCCCTTTGTCCTAGAATTATTGCTAGAACTTTGATTCAGCAGTTGCTAAGCACCTGCTGTTTTGTTTCAGGAATTAGGCATAGGTCTTGGAGTTAAGAGTCACAGTAGACTCTTGGTGCTCAGTCTGATAAATGTACACAAATGTACACAACTAATTACCATGTTGTGTTATTCATAAATAGAATGTACAAGGTTCAGAGGGTCCTGAAACATCATTTTAATTTTGTTCCTCCATTTCCTACCTGAGGCAGCTGAGGCCCAAAGAAGGAAGGAGATAGGTTTAAAGTAATGCCCAAAGAACTAGAACCTGGGTTTTTGGCAGAGTGGTCCTTAATAAGTTTGCTCCACCATCTTTCAGATATGTTCACCATCCTTGTAGGAGTCATCTAATTTCTACGTGCTTAAACAAGCCTACTTCTGAGCTGAGTGTAGTGGCACATGGCTGTAATCCTAGCCACTGGAGAGGCTGAGGCAGGAGGATCAGCCTCCTGAGGCACCCTTCCTAATTTAGTGAGACCTTGACTCAAAATAAAAAAATAAAGAATGGGCTGGGGGGTGCAGCCCAGTGGTAGAGCAAGTATGTACAAGGCCTTGGGTTCAACTCCTAAGAGAGGGGGAAAAAATGCCTACTTCAGTGATGTCCCCTGACTGCCGGTCCTCCAGTACTACTTAGCCATCTTTTCTCTGTATTAGTGTGCCTGGAAGGAAGTCTTACTTCCTCTCGTTAAGTCTTGAGCATGGTCAGGAGCCACGTAAACTTCAGCCTTGGAGCTTATCTCATTTCACATCCCCTAGTGTCAGCCTTACGGAGACCGAGTCTGACAAGTTAGATTCGAACCTGCCTGCTCCACTGTGAGACCTTTCTGTCTACATTAATGAAAATTCTTACCTCTCAGGCCACATGAATATGTATTGTGAGAATTAAGTGAGGTTACTGCTTAACGGCTGGGTGTTGGAGTGGGAGGCACAGGACCAGTAACAACGTAGGGAGAATTAGACTAATAGGAAAACACTGCCCGGCTACCCGCGAGCTGAGCAGCGGGGTGAGGGTTAGGGTGAAAGGGGGGCGGGGCTGCGCAGAGGCACTGCGCGATGGGTTCTGTTGCCGGAACTGGTCTGAGTGGTGAACCTGGACGCGCACAGCCCCGCCCCAGCGGGGTGGAAACAAAAGGGGCTTGGTGCGCCTATGAGAAAGGGGCGGAGCGCTTTGGCGATCTCCCGCGCTGGGCTTACTAGGTTTGTGCCGGAGAGGGGCAGGGTGGGCGGGCCACCAAGCAGAGTCCAGAAGTGGGAGGGCCGCATGCTCGCGCATCTTGCGGCCTAGAGGCGAGGGGCGTCGCCTGCGCGCGCAGCAGAGGGCACTGCGCCGGCGCATCGTAAGGCTGGGTCCGCGAGCGCCGAGGCAGGGTGCGGTGGGGCGGGACCCCTTGAGTGGCGGGCAGGGCAGGGGCCCGTGCGGTTGGGGAGTGGGGCGGAGAGGATGGAGCCTCCAAGGCATTAGCCGGCTCTTGTCAGTTCTGGGCGCGCATTCTTTGGTTTCTGGCGCAGCCCGTGTGATGGTTCCAGGAGGAAGGAAGCGCCGTGACAGCGCCTCAGTTGGAGCCCAGGCTCGGGGGGTGAGGAGGCCCGAGGACGGCGGAGCTGGCGAGCTGGCCACTGGCTGGGAGAGCGGTCACAATAGGAGGCGGCGGCCCCGCGAGAAGCCGCGGGAGAAGCCCCGCAGGGCGGAGCCTCCCCTCGCAGGTACTGACCGCTGCGGCCGGTGGCTCCCGCGAGAGGGCGGGACGGGCCGCGGGCGGTTGGGAGCCTGCGGGGCCTCGCCTGTCGCCCGGGCGGAGGTTTGGCTTAGCAGCCTGGCGCTCTTTGTTCCCGCGGCTGCAGTGAGAAGGTGCGCCTGCAGTCAGAGGCTGAGCCGGGCTGGCAGCCCTCGCCTGGCAGATGTCCCCGCTCCCTCCCGCTTTGCCGAGGCGCAGGTGAAATGATGTCACCCAGGAGAACGCAGAACCCGATCGGAAGGGTCCTTTCTCGCGGTCTTCTGTTTTTTGCGGGGTTCTGGACAGGCTGCGTTTCGTTCTCAGTGAATGGAAGTTCTTCCTTTCAGGGCTGAAGAATGAGAAAGGTTGGTTTTTCAAACGGGAGTCTTTTCAGATTATTGTAGGCTAAAAAGAATAAAGTTTTTGTTTTCGAGTGTATGGCTTGTAAGGGACAGCGTTATTCTTCGTATTGCAGAAATTTGTGCTATTCGGTAAAAGTTGAATATGGTGATTCTTCTGCCATAAATAGAAGTGAATACTTAAATGGTTATTAGTTTCATATGAATTACCTTTTTTAAAAAGCACTGGACTTAACACGAAAATTTAAATGTATTCAACGCTCTTGCACAATCGTTTGTTACTTTACAACTCCCAAGTCTGCCAGATCCTATTTGGCCTTGATTGAAGATAACTTTTTAGTAAACACATTTGCTATATGTTTGTTTGTCTCTTTTCGGTACTTGGGGGTTGAACCCAGCGCCTCACACATACTTTGAAAATGCTTTAGCACTGGGCTACACCCCCCACCCCAGTCCTTTTTACTTTCTTTTTTCAATTTTGATACAGTGTCTCACTAAATTACACAGGCTGCCTTTGGCGTAGAACCTGCGATCTTCCTGCCTCTGCCTTACTAGTCGCTGGGATTACAGGCCTGAGCCACCATGCCCGCCTTTGTTGTAAGTTTAAACAGCAAGACCTTGTAACTAGGCTTTAAAAAAATTCATAGTTTTTGTAGAAACAGTTGAAATCAAAGTAAAATTGTTCCTATCTTTGGACTAACACCGTCTAGTGAATTGGAAGAAATACAACGTCTGTAGAAGTAACAATACAAGACTAATTGTATCAGGTATGCTAAAGTGGGACACTTGAAATCAGATGATGAAAATTTTCAACAGAAATCATAGCACTTAAGAAAACTCTTTCTCCAGTTCCTCCTGCCTTATAAGTATATTAGTATAATGAATTCCACCTTTGATTTTCCTTCTTTTCTTTTTCCTCCTCCCTCCCTCCCTTCCTTTTGTCAGTACTCAGGGGCTGAATCCAAGGCCTCCCATATACTTTCAAGCTCTTTGCCACAGAGTTGCACCCTCAGCCCCTTTTGTTATTTTTTGAATTGAGACACTGTCTTACTAAGTTATTCAGGCTGCCTGTGGCCTCAAACCTGCCATCCTCCTGCCTCTGCCTCCCGAGTTGCTGGGACTATAGGGATGTGCCACCACACCTTGCTTCCTATGTTTTTGTGTAAGACTTACTCCTAAGAGAATTGGAGGTCTTAGAGGCTATAGTTGAATAAGTTCTGCCACAGACTTGCCATGTGGACCTTAGATCCTCCTCTGCAAGATGAAAAAACTGGACTTAAATAATCTGTGGTCCTTCCACTTCTATATCTGTGATTCCAAAAGGCAGTGTGCATTACTGTACTTGATAAAATCCATATATCCATCCTTTTTTTATAGCTAAACTAAATTGGCAAATATTAATCTGGATAGGTATTGAGGATTTTTTCTGCTAGAGTGACCTGGTTTTTGACAGAGAATAAACAGGACAGCATAGTCAAATTTAATTGAATCTCTGAGCATCATAATGTACAGTGTAGATCTATTTACTTTTTGCCAGTAGTATTGTGAATGAGGCTTTTAGTTAGCTTATGTTACATTGCCAGGCTGTTTCTATTTGTGCTAATTTTATTTATTCTTTCTCAGGCTAAGTGGGAAGTGTGAGAGAAATCCTTAATCTTTGAAATGATTAGGTACTTGATCATTCTGGAAGGACCATTGTTTGAGATTGTCTTTTACTTCTGCATTACCCTATCTGTTTCTCTGTGTTTTGTGCTGCCCCTAGTTTGGTTCAGGCAACTACCATTTTATAATTCATTTTACTGAGAAAGTGCTTCTTGATTAGGCTTCATTATTGCATAATGTCTGGGTCTTCTTACTAATTTTCTGGTTGTTTTCCTGCTAAGTACATATATGAATGTGGCAACAGTTTTCACTTCTGTTGAATTTGTTGTTAGGTTGAGTCAAGTCTGACTCATAACCATCCTACATACAACAGATGAAATATTACCCAACACTGTATAGTGCCCAGCACTATTGTCAGTGCTTCTCTGTTATTCATAGGGTTTTTCAATTGCTGATTATTGGGAGTGGGCTGCCAGGTGCTTCTTTGAAGCCTACAGCACCTGGTGTTCCCAGGTGGTCTCTCATCCAAGTATTAACCAGGCCTGACCCTGCTTAGCTTCCAAGATCTGACAGGATCCAATGCCACAGTAGTACTGCTGGAGGCGTTGAACTCATAGTTTGCATTTTCTCTGCAAAGAGCAAATATTGTAAATATGCATTTGTACTTTATAGTCCTGGTTTAGTTCATTCATCAGCAAATATTAAATACTTAGTATGACGTTGTGTGCCTGCAGCCGTACTGCTGTGGCATCTGATCCAGATAGATCTTGGAAACTAAGCAGGGTCAGGCCTGGTTAGTACTTGGATGGGAGACCACCTGGGAACACCTGGTGCTATAGGCTTGGGGGAAGGACCCAGCAATCCACTCCCCAAAAATCAATCAGCTATTGAAAATGCTATGAATATCAGAAAAGCACTAACAAATACTGTTTCTGCTGTTGTACATAGAATCCTTCTGAGTTGGATACCGAGTTGATGGCACCTAATAAAAACAACATGACGTCTTTTAGAGGAGATAAAGCACATGCTTGAATTTTGTGTAGTAAATGAGAAAAATTTGGAGTGAACAGATAAAGATACATAATCTCATTTTCTCCCAGTTCTTGCATCTTTTGATGTTCCTTAGTTGCATGTGTCTCACTTCTGCCTTCCTTGCTGTGATTTTGTGGAACTGGAGACTGGAGAAATAAAATGGGGGAGCCTTGGGCTATTTTTACCAGATCTGCTTTTGCTAGGCTTACAGAAAAGCATAGGTCTGGTCCATTGTTTGTATTAACTCAAGAGTGGGAATTATAGTTTAGTTTTGGAAGTGATTGCCCTAGGGCTGGATAGTAATGATCCTCCCTAAGGTTGATAGTACCCGCCCTTGAATGGTTTTCCCCTAATAGTGCATATTGGCTTTTCAAAAATATAATAATTATTGTCTGCAGTACTGGGGGTTAAACCCAAGGCCTTGCCTTGCACATACTTTGCAAGGGTTCTACCACTGTGCTGCACCCCTAGCCCATTTTTTAAGTCAGGGTCTTGCTAAGTTATGCAGGCTACCTCTGGCCTTGAACTTGTGATCCTCCTGCCTCTGCCTCCCAAGTTGCTGGGATTACAGGTGTGCACCACCATGCCCAGCCTCAAAAATTATTTTTTAAGGAAATAAATTATGTCAGTTGCACAAAAATGATAGAATTTTTTTTTTTTTTTTTTTGAGAGAAGGTCTTACTGTGTTGCCCCTGTTGGTCCCCAACTCATGATCCTCCTTGCGTTAGCCTCCCAATTGCTGGGATGAATCATAGGCATGCTTTGCTATGCCTGTTGTTGTAGGTGCCATGGAGTCATATCCAACTCATAGCGACCCTCACAGGGTTTTTAGTGGCTGATTGTTTCTGGATTGTTTCAGGGATGGACTGCCACATCCTTCTCCCATTTTTGTGGTGCCAGGTATCAAACCCGGGTCCTCAGGAACTACGGGGCAGCGCTCTGCCAACTGAGCTAAACCCCAGCCCTTGCTATGCCTAGCCTTGATTTTTGTTGCTGCTGTTATTTGTTTGTATTTTTGTTTTAAATCATAAGCATACACAAAATTGCTTAAAGTCCCTGCCCCCCATGCTGGGAATGGAACCCAGGGCCTGGCACATACTAGGCAAGTGCTTTACCATTGCAGTACATCCCTACCATAAAATCTTTTATTAAAAGCAGACTTATTGAGTGATAAGTTACATACCAAAAAATTCTGATTCAGTTCAGAGATTTTTGTTAGAGTTGTGTAGCTATCACCACAGTCCAATTTTAGAACATTTCTATCATCCTGAAAAGATCCTTGTGTCCATCCAGGCTTACCTTTTGCGTGGCTTCACAGGGCCCATATTCTTGTTTCCAAGGACTTCTTCCCTACTCCTCTCTAGCATGCTCTGCTTTCAGGAAAATAAAAGCTAAAGAAACGGATTGTGTTAGACCTGTGATAGGACTCTCTGCAAAGGCAAGGCCGTATTGAAGTCTAAGTTCATTTTCAAAATGGAATCTCGCAGCAAGGGCCACAACACATATAAATATCTAAATGAATTCTCCCTCAATGGAATGGGGTGGGCTTAGTGGGCAAACACTGACTTTTGAGTGGTGATTTGTAGGTGAGTAAATCTCTTCCCCTTTCCTGATCAAAGCTTTTAGCCTATCTCATTCTAATCAGATTCATAGCAAACTTGTGATATAAACCAGAAAACTAGGCTATTCTATCATTTGATTAAGTTTGGAAGCTTATCCTCTCAACAATAGTTGAGTGTATGCTTTATGACACATACTATTCCAGATGGTAGTGAAATTGTGCAGAACATGACAAGGACCCTTATATGTGCTTTTGTGAAGTTATGCTCAAGCCACCTAATTGATTTGACTACTCTTTAATCTTTAGAGAGTTCTTATAGTTTTTCCTCATAGTGTTCTAAGATAAATTTTATCTCAAATTTATGAGGTTCCACATATTTAGTTCCAGCTTTGATCATAACATTTACACCATTTTGCTCCCCCATAATATGTATTTTTGTTGTTAACTTTTTTTTTTTTCCCCAGTACTGGGGGTTAAACCCAGGGCCTCGCGCTTGCATCCTTTGCAAGTGCAGTACCACTGAGCTGCACCCTCAGCCCATTATTATTATTTTTTTAACTATTTTTTGAGACAGGGTCTCACTAAATTACGCAGACTGCCTCCAGTCTTGAACTCATGATCCACCTGCTTCTGCCTCCCAAGTGCTAGGATTACAGGTGTGTGCCACTGCACCCGGCTTGTTGTTACTTTTTGATGGCTGTGTAACAGCCAAGCAAGCAAGTATACCATAATTTTACTTAGCAGATATTTAAGAAGCATTTAGGTAACTTCTAGCTCTCATTTAAGTTGTTACTACTGTTGTGCCATGATAAACATGTTTGTTATATATTGGAGTATAACTTGAGAATTAATCAGATTAAAGATAACTACTGATGCAAAGAATAGTTTGTGGTTTGAAAACAGGTTATTACTACAAATCATTTCACAAAAAGTATGGTCCTAAAAAAACAAAACAGCAAAGAAAAGTATAGCCATGATAGTCTTTGGTATAGACATGTTTTTAGAACTTAATAAAATATCTAATTTCATTGTGAGAGACTAACATTTGCTATCTTGGAAACAGAATATTAGGGTTTTTAGATCATTTGGATTTGACTTCATTTTATAGATGCCAAGACTTGAATCCAGAGGAGTAAGTACTTGCCAGAGACAGCATTGAGCACCTGACTCCTCATGCTGTGTTTTGTTGTTCCCTTTTAATGGAGGCTGCGATTTGAGTGCTTTGGACCACCTATAGGTTGCTAATAATGGCGGGGGAAGCCCTAGAGAATAGTAGGGCCACTTCGGAGAAGGCTGGTTAGGCCTCTGAACAACTTATTTTATACAAACCACATTATTTAATACTGGCCTAGAGACCACATACCTGCAAATTTTCTGCCTCACATTTATAAGAAAAATGTAAATGAGTAAAGGAGAAAGCTGTCATCAGAGGAAATTTAAAACAGAAGGTGTCCTAAAATGGTAAAGTGTTGATGCTTAAAAGGTTAAACTGTTTTCTATAAACATTAGTCTTCTGAAACAGTGTTTTGTTTTTGATTTTAGTTATGTTGGGTGAATTAGTAATTCAGTTATATGGTAAAAAAAAAAGAGGTTCTGAGAGTTGCAGATCTAATCCCTTTTCAAGTGTGTTTCCATTTTCAAGTACAGTTTTCAAGTACAGATTACATTTTGACAGTAGACTGAAGTTCCCAAATCTTTGCAATGTTCCACAGTTGCCAGGCTAGAGAAAAATACAATTGTATCAATTTTCTAGTGTTCTATATATAGTTAGTGGCCTGCAACGGTGGATCCAATCACATGTTAGAAGCTAAGCAGGGTCGGACCTGTTTAATACTTGGGTGGGAGACTGCCTGGGAACACCAGGTGCTGTAGGCTTGGGGAAAGGACTGGGCAACCCTCTCCCCAAAAACAATCAGCCATTGAAAACCCTGTGAATAGCAGAGAAGCACTAACAATAGTTTCGCCTGTAGTGCATAGGGTTGCTATGAGTCGGACACTGTCTCCATGGCACCTAACAACAACATAACCTTAGTAATTTTAACTGAAGAAGAATCAATGAAAAATATACCTAAAACAATTTACAAAGAAGCAAGTTTATTATTTCTAGGTAACTTAAAATAGCTTTGGGCTGGGATTTAGCTCAGTGGGTAGAGCGCTGCGCTGCAGTCTCTGAGGCCCTGAGTTCAATTCCCAGCACCGCAAAAATGGGAGAAAGGCCTGGCAATCCACTCCCAAGGCAATCCCGAAACAGCCACTGAAAACCATGTGAGGGTCGCTATGAGTCGGATACTGACTCGACGGCACCTAACAACAACAACAACAACAACAACAAAATACCTTTAAACAGCCTGTGGAATAGTTGATAATCACTAGCCAAACTAGATTATATGGAAAGATGTTACTTGTAAAGTTTTTTTAGACTACAGAGTGGTTTACTGAAGTGAGTATGAACCTTAGCATCCAACAGACTTGGGTTCAAATTATGGTTTTCCTTTTTGTGAGGTATGTGGCTTTTAGCAAGTCAGTTAAGTATGATGTATGTGCGTACAGTGTGTAAAGATCAGAGAGTCCAGTTCATTTCCTGGCATGAAGATAGTCATTACTAGATTGAAGTTTTAAAAATTGCTGTATTGCTTTAAGTAAAAATATCTTAATTTATATCTTTCAAAATAAATTCTGGAGAACCTTTCTTGAGTTTAGTACAATAGAATTGGTTGTAGTTGTGTACACACGTGTTAGTTGTTGGTTGTGTATATCAAATCACCACAAATTTAAAATATAAAATCTGTTACCTTGCAGTTTCCACGTATCAAGAGTCCTGGAATGAGTTAGTTACTAGGCCCTCTGCTCAGTCTTTTTTGAGACAAGGTCTCACTATGCACCATATATTCTTGAATCTAATCCACATCCTTTCAATAGTTTTAGGAGGCTAAAAAAATTAGAATCTGATTAGATTCGGGGTTGAGAGCTGGTTTGGGGGAATGTTATAGAACTGTGGATGCCATGAAAATGATAATGTATTATTTTATTATTGTCATTATTATAATTTACCTATTCATCACACTCATCATTGCTTGTAACTAAAATTTATTACTATTCCCTGTCACTTCACTGTTATATTGTTTATTCAGCTGCCCTATGGCTAAGGAGCAGTTGAAGAAAAGGGAGGGGATTAGAATTGGGAACTTTTTGCCGAAACCTGAGTGCTGATTAAATTTACGTGCATATTAGATTTGAGCGTATATGGTAGGTCATGCTGGCTGGGTACTCTCTGTGTAGCCCAGCTGGCCCAGGAGTCTGTGAACATCCTTCCTCAGCTTCATGAGTGCTAGGATTACAGGTGAGGGCTACCATAACCAGTTTCTACTCAGTCTTACGTGGCTGGAGCTGTGATTTTATCAGACATCTGGTATTCTCTTCCAAGCTCACTGGTTGTTGGTAGAATGTGGTTCTTGTGATTGCTGGACATCCTCTCCATCTTCTTACTAGCTGTTAACTTGTAACTGCTCTTGCATCCTAGTGGATATCCTCAGGCCCTTGCCATGTGGTCCCCTTTGCATGCTTTTTAACATTGCAGCTTAATTTGAAGGGCTGACAGGAGACCCTTTCAGGAATGCCTCAGTTTCTCTTTTAAGAGCTTTCTCTGAGTAGCTCAGGCCTTCCCTGGATAATCTCTCTTGATTAATTCAAAACCAACCAATTTAGAATCTTGATTACTCTGAACATCTCTCCCAGTTTGAAATATGATTTAACTTAATCACTGGAATGAAATTTTATCATATTCATAGCCCTGCCTCCACACAAGGGGGGGAGGGATTATACAGGAGATAATACACCAGAGCCTGTAGCTGTAGCCCTGTGGCATCTGATCCCGTCAGATCTCGGAAGCTAAGCAGGGTCGGGCCTGCTTAGTACCTGGATGGGAGACTGCCTGGGAACACCAGAAGCTGTAGGCTTGGGAGAAGGACCTGGCAACCCCCTCCCAAAAATTAATCTGCCATTGAAAACCCTATGAACGGCAAAGAAGCACTGACAATAGTGTTTCCCCAGTTGTACAGAGGGTCGCTATGAGTCGGATACCGACTCGATGGCACCTAACAACAACAACAACAACAACAACAACAACAACAACAACAACAACACACCAGAAGTGGGAATCATTGGAAATGCCTTATGTAGATAGTCTGCCTACCACATACATACACACCAAAACAGATTGTGTGATTTTATTTTGGTGGGGGATTGGAGGGGAACCTGGTTTTGATCAAGCCTATCTGTGGTTTTGTCCTAGACTTACGTTGGCTACAGGATTTGAATACAACTTTCTTCAACTATATTGTCTGTCCTTTGGGCAAGGGTGGTGCTGGAGATTGTACCCAGAGCTTGCACATGCTAGACAAGCAGCACTCTGCCACTAAGCTACATCCCAGCCCTCCCTCCCTTTTTACAAACAAATGGAGCTTCTGACCAAAGGAAACTATTGTGAATAGGAGAGAATATGTTTGAGAATTATTAACATATGGCCACTGTAGCCATAAAGGTTGCCACTTAAAAAAAAAAAAATCTATGTATGACCAAAAACTCAAATTTTAAAAGGAGCAAAGAATAAGGGATAGTAAACTTGACCCTTTGATTTCTTTTTTTCCAGCTAGCTACTTGTACTTACGATGTGTAAGACTCTTTGGGCACAGTTGTTGAAGGCATATGACCTTGTTAAAACACACTGCAAATGTTACTTACTATGCAAATTTAAAAGTGTAAGATTGGAGAAAGATTAATAAACTTGCATAGAGAAATAAACCATTTTGAGAGCAAGGATTGCCTGTAAAGTGGTGAAAGCACTCCTTAAATTAAGGAGTCAGGAATGTGAAATATACCTGTTTCTATGAAATTATTTCTTGCTCTTCCCCTCAGATTGGACTGGGGTTTAGCTCAATTGGTATACTGCTTGCTCTGCATGCTCTGAGGCCATGACTTCAAGCCCCAGCACTGCAAAAATGGGAGCAGGACCTGGCAGCCCTTTCACAATACAATCTCAAAAGACAAATAGCCGTCAAAAACCCTATGAATAGCAGAGAAGCACTGACATAGTGCTGGGCATGACATAGTGTTAGGTAGTGTTATATTCTGTTGTACATAGGGTTGCTGTGAGTCAGTCCCAATTCAATGGCACCTAACAACAAAAACAACCTCAGATCAACTCAGGGCTCCTACCTGTTTTCTAATTTTTGCCCAGTTTATAATATTTAGGTATTATCCTGTAGTTGGCTGCTTGCATCTATTTTGTTTTGCTTTTTAATTAGAATGAGCTCGTTAAGGATGGGATCCATGTTTTATCCTTATATTTTCTTTCCTAATATATACCTCTTGGCCTGTGGGAAGCAGTGAGTAAAAATATTCCTTGATTTAGCAGTGCATACGTCTTCATAGTGGTAAAGGATATTAGCACATTTATGTTTGCAGTACAAAGATAAGTTTGGAAGTATTTTAATCTGTGGACCCAGTTATATCTTTACCAGGCTCATGGCAAAACAAAAGGTTATAAAAGGACTAAAGGTTATTACAGCAAGGATATTAATATAATTAACGTTCAACTTCATGGTATCTCTGCTTTCCTCTTTGGCCTCTTCCTTACTGCCCAGCCATCCTAAATGTTTACCCCCTCAGTACTTGAGGTTGAACCCAGGGTTTCATGCATGCTAGGCAGGTACTTTACCACTGAGCTCCATCCCGACCCCCTTTTTAATTAAAAAATATATATTATTTTATTTTCATTTATCTATCTATCTATCTATCTATCTATCTATTTATTTATTTATTTTTTGAGATAGGGTTTTGTGAAGTTGCTTTGGCAGCTTCTGGGCTCAAACTCTTGGTCTTCCTGCCCCAGTCTCTAAGTCTCTGGGATTATAGGTGTGTGCCACAGCACCAACCTAAACATTTTGCAATTTCTGGACCACACTGCTGTCTAATGCCAATTACCTCAACATAGAATCTAGTGCCTGCACTTATCAAAGTACTTACATTGAACATTGATTTAATTTTGTTTTTTTTATAGCATATACTTCTTGAAGATAGGAAACCATACCTTTGTGATTTACTGCCTGTCACCAAATAAATACCTAAATGTAAGACTGAATGAGGCAGTGAAACTCTAAAAACAGACTGTTAGAAAAACATACGATTTTTAGTGGATTAACAAGTCCACAAAAATCATTTACCAAGGAGAATTGCACTGTCACAGCATAGTTGAACATGATGTTCATGATTTTTAAGAACAGATTATTTTTACATAGTTTAAGGGGATTTACACACAAGTCAAGCACTTAAAAGATGCAGTCATTCACTTTCGGGCTATGACCTTGTCCTTTATTCCTTAGGAAGGTCACCATGGTTTTTTTTTTTTTTTTTTTTTTTTTTTTTTTTTTTTTTTTTTTTTTTTTTTTTTTTTTTTTTTTTTTTTTTTTTTTTTTTTTGACAGGGTCTTGATATGTAGCCCAGGCTGGCCTCCTGCTCAGCCTCCCAAGTGCTGAAGGTTGCTAGATTTGTTAAGTAGCACAGAGATGTCCACAGTAAGATTGCTATATGTCATACCTATGATTGCTTATAGAAAATTTACCACAAGTATTGTCAAATTTCTCATCTTCCTGTACATGATCATTTGGAAAGTTAACTAAAAGTACAATGAGAAAAAAGAATGAATCTTCATCCAGGGAAACACTCATCATTCTACACTAAAGATATATGATTTTACCTCAGGTTTTCTTTACATGAAATCTGACCTTTAGAATTTTAGAATCAATACCAGCAGAGAAGATCGTCAGTAGGTACTTTGGAAACAAGAAGGACTTGGTGTTTTTGAGCTGTGCTGTTTTGCCTCAAAACGTTTTTGTAAGAGAGATCCATTGCCAGAGGCAATCTTTGCCATCCTTATGTTTTGATATTTAAAGTTATTTTTTTCTTTCCTGTCTCCGCTAACAGAATCATCAAATATGAGAAAATCCAGACTGTCCTTCATAGGCATGATTCTCCATATTGGTGTGGCTAGCCTTGAACTATCCTTTTCTTCTCCCTCTTTTTCCCAGATATCTCCCGGGGCCAATTCAGCACCTCTACCTGGCCATCCTAACAAGGTGATTTGTGAAAGGGTGAGACTTCAGAGCCTGTTCCCTCTTCTCCCAAGTGATCAGAATACTACCGTTCAAGAGGATGCTCACTTCAAAGCTTTCTTCCAGGTTCTTATATATTTACCCTTTCCCTACACAGGGTGAAAGTCACAGATACATTCTAGGTTGTTTTTAGGAAGGCTTAAAACAATTCTCAAAATCATCATCTTTTCTATTGTGTGTGATAATAAATATTCTTCTTAAGAGGACTTCTTCAATGTAACTTTCAGCCAGCTTTTCTGGAAAATGTTTGTCTTCTCTTGAGCTACTGTTAATTATTTCACCACTTAATTTTTTTTTTTTAGTGGGGGACATCTTTTGGTCTTAATCATTTGTCCTGATCAACCAGATTCTGAGGACTGGGGATGTAGCTCAGTTGTAAAGTACTTGCTTAGTTCTGAGTTCCATCCCCAGTGCTGTAAGAAAATTTAAAAAGCTAAGTTCTGTAGGAAAGTAGAAGATACAGAATTTGTGACACGTGTAGGAAAGGAAAACTGTTATTTTTTTATTTTTTTATTTTTTTAAAGCAATCACTACTTACTTGCTTTGTGCCCAGAGTTTTGTAGTAATGTGTATTTCTAAGAGAAAACACAATTATTTGTCTTTCGTTTGTTTTGGTACCTTCAGATAAAATGTGATTTAATTTTTTTTTAAAGAAAAAGTATAACATGAAAACAAACCATCATTGGGATCTGCTCACATAAGTCTATTCACTGCTAAACTTTTAATACATACTCATAGAGAAGTGTATTTTAATAATGGAAGTCAAAATTGCTATTACTGTGAAACAAACCAAATTACAGAATTGCTTTTGGGTGGTAGGATTGTGGGCTATAGCATGTATTTGTACATAAATAAACCTAAGGTGTTGAGATAATTGATAACTAATGCTGGACCTTTTGGGTTGAGACAGCTCAATTTCTGTTTGTGTGGGAGTGATAGGTTGGGGCCTGGAACTATTTTAAAAGGAAAATGCTTATGACACTTTGTAGGCTGGGCATGTTAAATTTCTGGGGATACCTGTGTAGGTGATCCAGGACTCTTTCATCTGGTCTTCCTTGTTGCTGGGCTCTCTGTTTTGGAAGCAATAAATCTTTTTGTTTTTAAACCTCACAATAAAGTGGGCTTTATAGTTCTAGATGAGGAAATAGGGCTAAAAAAAGCTCACTGAGGTGCCTAGTTACATGTAGTTACTGGGAGAGAAGAGACTAAAATCTAACCCTAGATGTATCTTGTCTCCTGTATTATACTATCTTTAGATACCAACAAAATGTGGTATTTTTGTAAACTCAGCATAGTATGTGTTAAGAGGAATAGTTGTCTGTATTGAATTAAATGGCATAACATTTTGATTATAACACCAATCTGCCTAAAACAGCTCGATATTCAGTATATGACCAATAGTTAAGAAATTGACTTAATACTCTTATTACTGACAATAAACAGTTATTTTACATTTTCTGTGTTTTCCTTATTCCTTTTGAGTCTTTAGGCATTAACTCAACGTTAACTTTAGACTTGGGGGCTAGGGTTTAGCTCAGTTGGTAGAGTGCCGCTCTGCACTCTCTGAGGCCCCAGGTTCTATCCCTAGCACCACAAAAATGGGAGAAGGACCTGGCAATCCCATTCCTGAAACAATCTCAAAACAATCAACCATTGAAAACTCTGTGAATAGCAGAGAAGCACGATGTAGTGCTGGAATGTTTTGTTCCATTGTATTATAGGGTCACTATGAGTCGGACCCAACCAAACAGCGAACATGCCTAACAACAACAATTTTAGATTTAGAAAGTAGCTGCCAAAGGCAGATTTAAACTCATGTTTTGAAGGTAAAACACTAATGTTAGATCCAACTAAATTTTTTTTGTGTGTGTGGTTTTCTTTGGTGTTGGTGATTAAACTTATGGCCTCACACATGCTAGGCATGTTCTTTACCTCTGAGCTGCACCTACTACTAGTCCCTGGGTTTTGCTGAAAGGTAAAATGTATTATTGTTAAATTTTTATTTATAGTGTGAACAAGTCTTTCCCCTAACTTTACAATAAGACCCTCACTGTACTTTTCTCCCAGGCTAGAATAAAGAGGTTTTTTTTTTTTTGCCTAATTACTGCCCTACTGTTGTTGTTGTTGTTGTTGTTGTTGCTGCTGCTGCTGCTGCTGCTGCTGCTGCTGCTACTGTTGTTTTTGCAGTACTGGGGATTGAATCCAGAGCCTCAGACATTTAGGTGTTCTCCACCATTAATCTGTACCTCTATGCCTTTTTAAATTTATTTATTTTTCAAGACAGAGTCTTTCTAAGTTATGCAGGCTGCCTCTGGCCTCAAACTTGGAATCGTCCTGACTCAGCCTTTGAGTCGCATGAAACAAAGTAGATCTTTCTTATGACCCTTTCACATACAGATACCTCCATGAATTCTCATAATATATTTGGGTGTAATTTGTTAGCTCCAGCTATACTTAATCACCCTTAAAAACTTGGTTGCCACATGAAAAGGAAAACCTACCCAAGCCATCTCCTATCCTCATAAAGTCATTCCTTTATTGTGTTATGCTATCTTGTCCTTGGCTTTCCTCCAATTACCTTCCTCGCAACTCTTTTTACTCTTCCTTCCTATTGGATTTACCTCTCTTCCATTTTTTTTTTTTTTCTTAACCATCCTCTCTACTTCCTTTTCTTAGATAAAGCTCTGCTCTTTTCTGAGAACTTCCTTGCAGCCTTCTCTCTCTCCTTCCCCACCCTGCCCTCTTTGCAGCACTTGGGGGTTCAGCTGTACCCTCAGCACATTTTTTATTTATTTTTCTTTTGAGATAGGGTCTTGCTAAATTACACAGGTTGCCTCTGGTCTCAAACTCCTTGTGATCCTCCTGCCTTAGCCTCCCAAGTAACTGGGATTAGAGGCATGTGCTACTGCACCCATGTAAAATCACTTTTTTTTTTTTTTTAAGTTGGTGCTGTGGATAGAACCCAGGGCCTCACTTACACTAGGCAAGAACTCTATCCCTGAGGTACACCCTCAGCCCCTAAATCACTTTTTTGTTTTATTTTTGTTACTGTGCTGGGGATCAGATCCAGGGCCTTGTGCATGTTAAATAAGTGCTCTACTACTGAGCTATATTGCCAGCCTTCCCTGCAGCCTTCTGTAGGGGTAAAAAATTATGGATTTTCCCCCACTGCAAAAATAGGGTTGGATCTATAGCATACAAGTAGGACAATCATGGAGGAGAAAGAAAGTGTTAAATCTCCTGGATCCTTACTGTTGTTTCTAACCACCAGTCTTCTCATTAAATGAAAAATTAATCCTGTTCTTGAGTTCACTTTGTCATTCATATCCATTGTTTACCAGTTTTGTTTATTATTTGTTTATTATGTTTGTCCTTTGTTCCTTTTTTATTAGCTTGAAGTCTTTGTTTTATTAATTAATTTATTTTTGTGGTACTGGGGTGTTGAACCCAGAGCCTTGCATATACTTTGCACATACTCTACCAACTGAGCTACACTCCCAACTCCTTTTTTATTTTTTTTCTCAAGATAGGGTCTCGCTAAGTTATGCAGACTGCCTTTGGCCTTAAATTTGGGATACTCTTGCCTGTGTCTCCCAAGTTGCTGGGATTACTGGTGCCTGCCACTATGCCTGACTATTTGCTTGTTTTATGTATTCCTAGTCAAGACTTCTCTGGGATTTAGCTCAGTGGGTAGAGTGCTGCGCTGCAGTCTCTGAGGACCCGAGTTCAATTCCCAGCACCACAAAAGTGGGAGAAGGGCCTGGCAACCCACTCCCAAGGCAATCCCGAAACAGTCAGCCATTGAAAACCCTATGAGGGTCACTATGAGTCGGACACCTACTCGAGGGCACCTAACAACAACAACAGTCAAGACTTCTTGCCAGGTGTGGTGGTACATACCTGCCATCCCAGCATTTGGGTGGTGGAGGCAGGTCAGTCTGGATGACGTAGTGAGTTCTAGACCAATGTGAGCTCCATAACAACCCCCCCCCCACAAAAAAAAGCAAGAAAACCTTCTTGTTAGTTACCAAAAAAAAAAAAAAAAGGTAGTGTTTCACATTTTGCATGTATGATTAAATTTTAAAATTCTAAAGTATTTCACATATGCAAGTTATATAGACCAGACATATATTTAATAATAAGGTATCACCCAGCTTAAGAGATCAACTGCTACCAATACTTTCAAAGCCCTCATATGGCATTCTATGTTTTATTCACCTATTGTCGCATACTTGCGCCTCAGGTGAACCTCTGTGTTTAGTATCTCCTTGCATTTCTGTTTGGTTTTACTCATAAAATATCCCTTGATGTTTAATTTTGCTTAATTTGTGAACTTACTATAAATGATGAACTTTGTGTATTTTTCTTTTTGAGGTCCATTTGTATTAAAACGTGGCTATGTAGTTGATTTTACTTTACTGTTCTTCCATTATATGAATATATTGTAGTTTCTCTCCTTTCTTTTTGATATTTGGGTAGTATCTTTCTTTATTATCACAACCAATATTGGCATGAATATTGCACTGTATATTTCTTGATGTGTATTTAGTTGGCATTTTAATATTTCTCTAAAAGTGAAGGGTTTGTGTATTTGTTCACAGAGGAGGTACAGATAAAGGAACATTTGCATCTCTATCAAAATAAACTTATATTTGAAATTAGAATCTAAATGCTTTCTACAATATTTTTTAAATTAAAAGTCTTAACATAGGGTAAAACTCAGGTCTTTCATTGAAAAGGCCTGAGTTTTGACAGAAGCATACAGATATGGGACCACCATCATAATCAAGAATAAAACAATTTCATTACCCCCTATGAAATTTCATAACAATTTCATAACTATAGTTACATCAGCTCTCTGCTTTCACTCCTTAAACTTTTAAAATTGGCAGTTTCTTTACTATCAACCAATTCGGTGATTCTAGTTGAAGATAGTGTGCTTTCATAATATTAAATACATCATGGGAATCTAGAATTTCGTGTCTGCCATAATCATTGATTTCCGAGGTGTTTGTGGTATCTTAAGAACAGCCTAGGTGAGTGAAGGCTTCTATTTTGTAAATTTGCCAAGGTAATTGGGTGACTGAATTTTTTTTTTTTTTTTTTTTTTTTTTTTTTTTTTTTTTTTTTTTTTTTTTTTTTTTGGGGTTTG
>VMDO01016722.1:0-16120 GCA_007922755.1 Pedetes capensis | reverse complement strand
CAGGTGACTGAAATTTTGAAGATTTATACACATAGAGAAATAAATAGGTTTTTGGAAGAGAAGACTAATAGTTAAAGAAAAACTATTCTGTGGCAAATTTGTAGACCTAATAAAAATTCTGGACAAAAAATTAGCAGAAGTTTTTATTTATTATTTGACAACTATCCTTAAACATATAATAAAGATTGTCAAAAGAAAAATCAGGAGGTGGAGAACTTTTCTAAAAATTGTTTTGAGGGGCAATAAGCCATAGCAGATACCAAATTGTTTTATAAAGAAATAACTTTGTCAGTAACTTCCATGTTGGTAAATCCAGTGGATATTTTTCTTTGCTCATATTACATAACTTTTCAGTTAGATCCTTGAGACTCCCACTGGCTTCTATCACATGCCAGTCTCATGTATTGCCCAGCATTAACTTTTTGGCCCCTTAAGGATTCAGTATTGGGCCTTCTTTTCACTGTACAGTCATATGTTGCATCACTATGTTTTGACCAGTGATGAACCACAACATATATACTGGCCCTGTAAGATTATAATGGAGCTGAAAAATTCCCATCTAATCACTTAGCTGTCCTAATGTCCTTGTGCAGTACTGTATTCATGTTTGTGGTGATACTTGTGTAAACCTGTGCTACTGGTTATATAAAACCATCACACATACAATTATGTATAGTACACAGTACTTGGCATAGTGATAAAGATTTTGCTACTGATTTATGTATTTACTGTTTCCTTTTTTTTTTTTTTTTTTTTTTGGTACTGGGGTGTTGAACCCAGGGCCTCGCACCTGCATGCTTTGCAAGTGCTGGACCACTGAGCTGCGCCCCCAGCCCCCCCGCCCCCTTTTTTTTTTTTCCACTTTTTGAGACAGGGTCTCGGTAAGTTACGCAGACTGCCTCTGGTCTTGAACTTGCGATCCTCCTGCCTCTGCCTCCCGAGCCGCTGGGATTGCAGGCATGCACCACTGCGCCCGGCTTTTTTATCATTGTTTTAAAGTATATTCCTGCTTGTAAAAAAATTTACTGTTAAAAAAAAAAAAACGATACCATGTTTTGTCAGAAGCAACCTCATACATCTTGTCTTTTGATTGCATGAAGAGGCCACATTGACTGTGATTGACCTATACTGTCTATATTGGTATAAGTACACTCTGATGCTTGTGCAATAATGAACTTGCCTAATGACATATTTCTCAGAAGATATCCCCATTGTTAAGCAGCACATGACTTTATAAAACTTTTCCAGGCAGTTTTCCATGTGTGCAGATTCACTAACTTATGATCTTTCTGAATGCCCAAAATTTTCAAATTAATATTCCTAGCCTCTAAGCTTCAGCTATCTACAGAACACCTCCATGTGAGTATCTCATAGGATCTATGATTTCAAGTTGTTATATCATTTCTTTTTTTACTGGTTTTGTGTTAATACTGTAATTTTTAATTTTAACCATTGATCTGTGTGTATAGCTTAAAAATACTATAGTTACATCATGAAGAAAACACAGTGCTCTGATGGAACTAAAGATAGTGATTAAGACAGGTGCCTTGGTGCACACCTATAATCGCAGAATTGGGAGGCTGAGGTAGGAGTATCATGAACTTGAGGCTAGAGGTAGCCTGTGCAACTTAGTGAGACCCTATCTAAAAATAAAAGAAGGGCCTAGGGGTGCAGTTCAGTGATAGAACACTTGCTTAGCATGCACAAGGCCCTGGATTCAGCTCCCAAGTACTGGGGTAGGGGAGAGATAACGATTGACAGTGCAATTGTAGCATCAAATTAAATCACTTTTTGTGAATCAATAATGTTTTGTGTGATTAAAAATTAGGGAAAACCTAGTACAAAACATCACTAACCTGTGCTGGTCAAAAACTAGCCATGCAGGCTTGCTTGGCCCTTAGAAAACCACTTTATAGATCATGTATTCTGTTGAACTAACATTTGTAGCCAATGATAGGAATGCAGTATTGCCACACAATATTGGATCCTATTCATTATGATGGAATTGGAATACATTATACTAGTAGAGTTTCTTTCGAAGCACTCACTGCACATAAAACTTAATTTCTCTGGGTTTTCATATAAAAGCAAAAAAAAAAAAAAAAACCCAAAACAAAACAACCACTTGGACCATACCAAGAAGTAAAATTGTGCAGGACATGGTGATGCATGCCTCTGGAGGCTACGGCAGGAGGATTGCAAGTTCTTGGCCAGCCTAGGCTATATGGCAAGACTCTTGTTTCAAAAAAAAAAAAAAAAAAAAAAAAAGACAAGGAAAATTCTGAGTTTATGCTTGCGTATGGTAACTTCTGAAAACTATATTCAAAACCTCTTACCTGTATTACTTATCTGGTTGAAAAATTGGATTTCATAGTGAAATCTTTTGACTTCAGGAATATTGAGCAGTGCATCAAAAATGAAAGTCATGTATGAGGGCTGAAGATATAGCTCAGTGGTAGAGTGCTTGCCTAGCACATGCAAGACCCTAGGTTCTCTGTTCAGCACCACAAAAAAAGGGAAAGAAGGAAGGAAGGAGTGGGGAGAAGGGAAGGGAAGGGAAAAGCAAAAGATAAAAGAAAGAAAACAGGACTGTGTACACTATATAACTTAAAGCCAGTGTATTCAGCAAATTTTGAGTTAGTTTCATGAAGAGAAACCCTGTGTGTGTGTGGGTGGGGGGTACTTGGGGATTGAATCCAGGGCCTTGCACAGACTTTTTGCAAGTGCTTTTCTAGTAACCTGCCCCTCCCCCCGCCCATTTTAAGTCAGGGTCTTGCTACTTATGCAGGCTGCCTCAGGCCTCGAACTCATTGATCCTCCTGCCTCTGCCTCAAGACTGGGATTACAGGCATGCGCCACTGTGCTCTGCTGGAAGAAACATATTTTATGTATATGTGGATATAGTTTAAAATCAAGGCTTCAGTTTGTAGATAATTAAATGAGGAAATACATAGAGATCATTTTGTAAATAATATTGTGATCCAAATACAAAATTTTCTACTTTCCCAATCTTACCTTCTTCATGTTAAACAAGAAAAAGAGTTCATTGTGGTTATCTTTTACGAGCAGATTGCTTAAATGAAGTGTCAGTTTTTTAAGTGCTTTCGCATTTATTATTTAAGATCGATTAAACTCAGTTTACTGTCCCTTGGCCATGGCAGTCAACTGTGTTTTGCTTAGTTGTAGAATGAGAAACATCAGGTTTTTAAAGATGGTTATGGTTTATGGAGTAAGTCTGAGAGTTTAAAGGAGAATTGGGGAACCTTAGATCATGCTGTGCTTATATGTAAGTCTAAGGTAAAAGGTCTGAACTATAACTGGAAAGAATACCAGTTTACTAGAGGAGTTTGCTCTCCTATTCTGTCTTGCTCCCCTGAGAAGGAAATCCTTGGGGCTCTGTGATAGTTGCTGAAGTCAGGCACATTTTAGTTATCAGTTTAGTAGAACTTGGAACCTATTTCCATTTGGGGGAAAGTTTGGCACAACACCTCCCATTATTCTCAAGCCTTCTTGACATATATCATATAATATATATATATAATATTTTTTTCCTTCAGCATTCAATAATTTCTCACTTGCTTTTCTGCAATCATAGACTGTGTTCTTGTACCTCCTTCCAGGTTTGTTTTCACTTATGGTGATTGGTTTAGTATTAGTAGAGGTATCATCCTACACTCATTTTTCAGATGCTTAATGCTAAGTGTAAAGCCTACACACCTTTCTGGCTTCCTCCCTCCTTTGATCCCTAATTTGTACTAGTTTCATATCTGTGCAGGGACAGGTGCAGTGGTACACACCTGTAATCCCAGTGACTCAGGAGGCTGAAGCAGGATGATCCTGAGGATGAGGCTAGAGGCAGCCTGCATAACTAAGTGAGACTTAGTGAGTTTCAAAGTAAAAAATAAAAAATGGGTTGGGGGTGAAGCCCAGTGGTAGAGAGCACTGGGTCACTGGGTTCAGTCCCCCAGTACTGCAAAAAAAAAAAAAAAAAGGCAGTATTCTGCTCCCGTAGAAACAGTAATTATGTCTGTTTCAAATCAACATCTTATGGATTTAAAGTGTCAATATCTAGTATTTTTAAAAGCCCACTGGCATAAAATCAACAGGAAAAAGAAGGAAAAAATTCTCTCCTTGAGGATTCACAATGTGGAATTTTCTTTAATAGTAATTTACCTTTTGGGGCTTTTTCTCAGACTGCTCTTTTATCTTGTTGTTTGTTGTTGTTAGGTGCCGTCGAGTTGGTATCCGACTCATAGAGACCCTCAATGGCTATCAATGGCTGACTGTTGACTTGGGAGTAGATTGTCAGGCCCTTCTCCCATTTTTGTGGTGCTGGGAATTGAACTCGGGACCTCAGAGACTGCAGCATAGTGCTCTACCAACTGAGCTAAATCCCAGCCCACTGCCCTTTATCTTACAGTTCATTAATTCTCAATTTGACCCCCAAGTAGGAGCATTAAGCATCACCTGAGATCATATTAATAATGCCGACTCTTAGGTCTTTGGGCCTTTTGAATTTAAGACAGGAGAGTGGGGCCAGCAAACTGTTTCTGAGGCATGCAGAAGTTTAAGAACCAGTGGCTTAGGATGGGAGCATCCCTCCAGATTCGATTTTGTATTTTCATCTATCAGGTTCTAGTGGTAGCATAGTTCTGGATCCATTTTTGTATTAATTTCTAAGCTTAGAGTTGACAGACAGCATGGGTAGTAAAAAATTTTTGTTTGTTTGTTTGTTTGTTTGTTTATTGCGGTACTGGGGGTTGAACCCAGGGCCTTGAGTTTACATGCTTTGCAAGTGCTGGACCACTGAGCTGCATGCCTAGCCCATTTTTTTACTTTTTGAGACAGGGTCTCTCTAAATTACACAGACTGCCTCTGGTCTCTATTTGCAATCCTCCTGCCTCTGCCTCCCCAGCTGTTGGGATTACAGGCGTGCACCACCACGCCTGGTTCGGTAGTAAAAATTTGAACCCCAGACTTGGTGTGAGGAGAGAGCTTGGGTTTAAATTCTCAGGGGAAAAGTCTTTCCTCCATTTGAGCAGACATGTTTCCTTGTTGACTCTATGCC
Source organism: Pedetes capensis (assembly GCA_007922755.1). NCBI lineage: Eukaryota > Metazoa > Chordata > Mammalia > Rodentia > Pedetidae > Pedetes > Pedetes capensis. Next base: position 11,052 of record VMDO01016722.1, on the reverse strand, counting down.
AGTGGAATGACTTTCTGTTCTTCCCTTTTATTGTAAATGTACTACTTGGGTGGGTGTGGTGGTGCACACCTCTAATCCCAGCAACTCTGGAGGCAGAGGCAGGGTGACCACAAGTTCAAGACTAGAGGCAGCCTGTGTAACTTAGTGAGACCCTGACTCACAATTGGGGGGAAAAATGAGCTGGAGGTGCAGCCTAGTGGTAGAGTACTTGTAAAGTATGTGTAAGGCCCTGGGTTCAACCCCCAAGTACCACCAAAAAATTTAATTAAAAAAAAAAAAAAGTAAATGCACTGCTTGGAAGATTTGCCTTTGTGCAAGGGTCTCAGTGGTACCTTATCTTTTGTTCTTCCTTGAGAGCATCAAAAACAAAAATAAACTTGATTTTCAGTTTTCCTTCTTGTTTCTGGATCCCTGATTTTTCTTTTTTTCCTGAGTTTACCAATAAATCACAAATGTCTATTTGTTGTATAAACTGAGTTACTGGGATTACAGGCATGTGCCACTGTGCTCAGCTAAAATATTTCTTAAGTATAGAAAAAAAGTTACATTTCTATAATACCTCTGCTAAATAATTTGGAATGATCAAATTAATCATTTAGCAATTTGCTTTGTTCTTGCCAGTTTAATAAAATACAGTAGTCAATTTTATATGCTTATCTCTTAAAAATCTAACATAGTATATAGCCTTATGGGCTTTTGCTAATGTTTTGATATATTTGTGCTCACAGCAGTATCTATTCTTTTACACCAAGAGTACTCTTTTTTTTTTTTCCCCCCCTTGCGGTCCTGGAAGTTGAACCCAGGACCTTGAGCTTGCATGCTTTGCAAGTGCTATACCACTGAGCTGCCCTTCCAGCCCTTTTTTTTTTTTTTTTTTTTTTTTTTTTTTTTTTTTTTTTTTTTTTTTTTTTTTTTTTTTTTTTTTTTTTTTACTTTTTGAGACAGGGTTTTGCTAAATTACATAGACTGCCTCTGGTCTCAAATTTGCAATCCTCCTGCCTCTGCCTCCCGAGCCGCTGGGACTACAGGCGTGTGCCAGTGCATCCAGCTACCTAAAGTACCCTTAATGCCCAAATAATTAGAACTTGTAGGAGTAGATTGACGATGGGGAGTTCTGTTAGTTAGAAAATAGGCAACCCTATAAGATTTTGAACTAACTTGTAATTTTGATAGTTTGGGTGAGATTTATTAGGAAGTTGAATTGGGCGGGGAATCCTGGAATATTAATAATGCAGTTAAGTGATCATATCGATGTTATAGCTAGTAAGCCCATACTGTGACCCTTGAAAACCTGACAGTACTCCCAAAGTGCTATGACATTCTAATGAAGACTTGATCTAGGTCAGTTGACTGTTTCATATAAATTTGATTTTATCTATGTAACCATCATTAAAGAAGATAAGTATCAGAGCCTAAATTACAAGAATAAGAGAGAGAAGTATTTAGAATCAAGTTGAGTGTCTACTTAGGACCTCCTCCTAAACCAAACTCAGTTGATAATTGATGCCTAAAGAATTAACTGATATCTGACAGAAAACATAGTGGAGTTTCTCAGGTGGTTATGTTGATACCTGACATTTTATGATTTTTAGAAAGTTTATTTTCAAATGGAAAATGTCCACTGTGTATCTCCTTTCCTGTCCACCCTCACTCAGCATTTTTAAATTTAAGGCTTGTAATTTGGATTGGTAATGCATGTGTATCCTTCTTTACATTTTTAGGGTAAACACCTATTGCATATGGAGTAGTGTAAAATCCTTAGAAAGTCTTATTCAGTGATTAATTTTGTTGCATTGGCAGAGTGAAGATAGTCCAAGTCCTAAGAGACAGCGCCTCTCTCACTCAGTCTTTGATTATACATCAGCATCACCAGCTCCCTCACCACCAATGCGACCATGGGAGATGACATCAAATAGGCAGCCCCCTTCAGTTCGACCAAGCCAACATCATTTCTCAGGGGAACGATGCAACACACCTGCACGCAACAGAAGAAGGTTAGTTGATTACAATTTACTTCTTAAATTTTCTTCCATTGGTAGGTTTGGCTTTTTTAACATCAGAAAATATATTTCTATAAGCATTTCATAAACACATCAATATATGCACATGTGTATGATCACATATGAAAAACACTACAGGTGGGCACTGTAGCACATGCCTGTAATCCCACCTACTTGGGAGGGTGAAGCAGGAAGGAAGATCACATGTTTGAGGCCAGAGGCAGGCTGCACAACTGTGCAAGACCCTGTCTCAAAATGAAAAGTAAAAAACAAAGGGCTGGGGATGTGATTCAGTGGCGGAATGCTTGCCTAATTTGCATGAGCCGTTAGATTCAATGCCCTCAGTATTATGAAGATAAAAAATTTTTTTTAATAAGGCAGTATTACAGGTAGTCCAGGCTCATGTGCTAGGTTATAGTAGTTCGTTTAGCTTGTAATTGACAGGTGAAGATACTGAAAGAGTATAAAGTGATTTACCTTATAAAATCAGTTCAGGCCATCATATACGAATTGAACTACCTTATGGTTTAAGACTCCTTGTGGGCTAGTCTGTAGTCTTGACTACTGAAAAATGCATTCTGCAGTTCATTACTGTAAGAAAACAGAGATCTTAGACATGAGCTACCTCTTCTTCACTCCATTTGTATTCCTTCTATATCCTCTTATGCAATTAAGAGTTTATGTTTCTTACAAAACTATGATATGAAAGGATGAAGTTTAGTTTGCCTTTCAGTCCCCTCTCCTCCATGGGACTAAACCCTTTTCCTTCTCAGAGGAAGGCATTTCTTCCAGAGAGTCCTCCACTTTACTTGCCTAAGATCATACATTTCTTATTTCAGGGAAATCATTGTCTCATTGGGGTAAGATATCTGATTCTATGTCTAGGATATTAATAAAGGAATAGTAATAATCTGGAGTTAGGAAAGTGTTACTGACTAAATGTTTTTGTACTCCCCAGAATATTTCATGTTTTAAAGCCACAACTCTCAGTTTAGTTGTACTTGGAAATGTGACCTCTAAAGAAATCATTAAAGTTAAATGAGGTCATAAGGATGTGACTCTTATAATAGGATTGGTGTCTTCCTAAGAAGAGACCATTAGAGAGCTAACCCTGTGCCATTGTACAGGTGTAATAAGAGGATGGGTAGTTGCACTCCACAAAGACAGACCTCTCTAGAAACTGATCACAGTGACACTTTCATTTCAGACTTTAGGCCCCTGAACTTTGACAGAGTAAGATCCTCTTTAAATCACCAGTTTGTGGTGGTTTGTTATGGTATCCTGAGCAGATTAGTACAGAAGAGTCTTTAAAACCACTATGTGTATTTTAAAGGAGATGAAGTAAACTTGTGTCAGAGCTACCATATATTCTTGAGTCTAATTCACACTCTTTCAAGAGCTGGAAGCACTCAACCTAGAATCACATGTGGACAAATCTAGTCCACATGTGATTCTAATCTGCCTCTGATTTTGTATCCTTCTAAATCTGTTGAAAGGGGATGGATTAGATTCGAGAATGTATGGTATATTCTGTTGAGACGCTAAGACTTTTAAAGTTCTCAGTATTGTATCAACCAATTTGGAAATATTTAAGTAAAATAATGTACAGTTACCAGGTAAATTATTAATAACTATTAAATACAATAGGGAGGAAATATGGTTGTTTATAAAAATTATAGCTTAAATACCTATTGTAGGCTGGGGGCAATGACACTTCCTATAATCCCAGTGATTGAGGAGGTGGAGGCAGGAAGATTGTGAGTTTGAGGCCAGAGGTAGCCTGTGTAACTTAGCAAGACTTTGTCTCAAGATAAAAAATAAAAAGGGGTTGAGAGAGGAACTCAGTGATAAAGCACTGCAAAGTATGCCTGATGCCCTGGGTTTAGTGCCCCCAGTACTGCAAAAACAAATAAAAAATAAGTACCTAACTGTAATCTTTTTATATTTTATGGTATACTGTGTTGTACATTCATTTAGAACATGTGAAACAAATGGATAGTTAAAAGGAAAGAAAACATGTACCTAGCACCCAGCTTAAAATAGAACTTTTTTGATCCCTCAAGCCCTGCCCCTTCCCACCCACCATCACCATTTCTATTTTTCCTTCTTAGATGGTAAACTCTGTCTGGGAATTTGTCATTGTTCCTTTGTCCGTTATAATTTTTAATATCTATGAACATAGGTTTAACAGTATGATTTTAAGGTTTTCCTAGGGCTTCATACTGAAACCAAACTCTGAACCCATTACAATTCAAACATTTTTTAAAATTTAAGCATTCTGTTTTAATGTTGGTAGTAGTATATTTTTTGTATGATATATAATCTTCTGTTATATTAGAGTACAATAATTTATGTATCTACTTACTATTGGTTAATAGGTGTGCCCATATTATAAGCAGTAGTATGAGAACTTTAATGCATGCATCTCATGTACATGTGTACCAGGATATAAGCCTAGCAGTAGAATTGCTAGGTAGTAGAAAATGCCCTGAATCAGGAAGGAAGTGTCAGAATTTTGTTTCCAAGTGAGGTACTAAGTAGATAAGTGTTCTGAATTAGCAAGAAGCATCGTGTTCTTTATTCATGACAATACAAAGGAGGAGTAAATAGCACTTAACACTCAGAAAAAAATAGCATGCATTATAACTCAGTGAATAAAATATCCACACGTTCATAGTGATTATAAGTAACTGAATAAACAAGTGAGAGAAGAGTGATAACTTTTTTGGGGGGGGGGTACTGTGGGTTGAACCCAGGGCCTCGTACTTGCATGCTTTCCAAGTGCTGTACCACTGAGCTGCACTCCCAGGCCATTTTTGTTTTACTTTTTGAGACAGGGTCTCACTAACTTACACAGACTGCCTCTAGTCTCAAACTTGTGATCCTCCTGCCTCCACCTCCCAAGCCACTGGGACTACAGGCGTGCACCACTGTGCCCAGCTCAAGAGAAGAGTGATAACTTTTATGAAAAAACTCCAGTTAATGTAGAAGAAATGAAGAGAATAGAAAATTACCATTAGAGCAACATAGTAGTGATTCTTACAGATCCATCCATGCATGCTAAAAATAATTAGTCAAACATATCTTTAAATTTAAAATTTTTTAGAGCTAATGGGAAACTGTGTTGTTGTTGTTAAGTGCTATCAAGTCAGGTCCGATTCATAGCAACCCTTGTATCATTTTCAATGGCTGATTGTTTCTGGATTACTTCAGGAGTGGATTGCCACGTCCGTCTCCCGTATGGGAAACCATAGCAATTATTTAATACTTAAACTTTCCTCAGCATATACTACTGATAGGTAACAAAAAGAATACAAAATCTTGATAGACAATACCAACAAACATAGTAGTAATGACCTTCTTTTTGACATTTACTATATTACAGTCCTCCTGTCAGGCGCCAGAGAGGAAGAAGGGATCGTCTATCTCGACATAATTCCATTAGTCAAGATGAAAACTATCACCATCTTCCTTATGCACAGCAGCAAGCAATAGAGGAACCTCGAGCCTTCCACCCTCCGAATGTATCTCCCCGTCTGTTACATCCGGCTGCTCATCCATCCCAGCAGAATGCAGTCATGGTTGACATACATGATCAGGTACAATAACAGACTGTCCCAGAAATACAAATAGTAACAGTGGCAGCTCATTGAGATTGTTTGATTCTTTGCTGGAGATTTCTTCTAATTTTCTCTGAAAAGTAGCTATTTGAATTAAGTTCTTCATTCCTTTTAGAATTAGAATTTAAATTCCACACAATAAAAAGTCAAATAATAAAGTATCACTGAAAAATCAAATGTAAAGGAAGTTAATAATCTAACAAAAGTGGTTTAAAGACCTTTATGTAGATTAAAACATTGATGAGGAAGTTTAAAGGAAATTGATTTAAAAGATGAGCAATTTGATCTGCAAGATGCAATTTTGCAAAAGCTATCATCAGTTCTCTAAATTAATACATAGACTGTATAGAATTAATGTAATCTCAAGTAAATCTCCAATAGATTTTTGGCATAACTTGAAAAGTTGATTGTGTAATTTCTGTAGTAGTGACCCAAAATAGTCTATAGCAGGAAAAAGAAAACCACTGCTGGTTGTTTTTGTAAAGACTTATTGGAACACAACCATACACTCATTCGTTTATTATATATGGCTACTTTGTGCAGAGACCATGATGGCCCACAAACTTGAAATATTACTTTCTGGCCCTTTAAGAAATAATAGGCTGACTGACTCCTGGCCTAGAGAATGTGGACCAAGTAGTTCTCAGGGTATGATTAGAAATGACTGAGTAGTAGCAGCAGCACCTAGATATCTGTTAGAAATGCATGTTCTCAGATGATATACTAGACTTACTGAATCAATCCAGCAATCTGGTTTAAGAAGCCCTCCATGTGGTTCTAGTGCTCACTATAATTAGAGAGCCACTCTTGCATAATTCTGAAGGAAGAACAACGTGAACAGAATAGCACTTCCAATTTTTAGAACTTATTATAAAGCTATAGTAATGAAACCATTTATGCCATTGTCAGATAGGCTAATATGATAGAATGTAAGATCCAGAAATAAGCCAATAAATTGATGAGTATTATATTTAATATTTGACTGTGGATGAGTTGGAAGAGGACAGAATTTTTAATAAATGATTCTGAAACAGTTGAACATCCAAAAGAAGACATTAAATTAGACCCTTCACCTCACACCTTTTACAGAAGTCCATGTAGATTAAAGGCAGAACTATACACTTAAGAAAGTGACATATGAATAGCTTTATGGTCTTCAGTGGAGAAGACTTTAATAAATAAGAGAAAAGGCACTAAATAGAGACTAATATTAAGTTACGCATAATTAAAGAAATTGTGTCCATTGTTAGAAATCCACTTACAGGCACGCACCTCTGATCCCAGCGACTCTGGAGGTTGAGACAGGAGAATTTCAAGTTTGAAGCCAGAGGCAGCCTGTATAACTTAGTGAGACCTTGTCTCAAAATAAAAAATGGGTGGGGAGTTGCAGCCCAATAGTAGAGCACTTGCAAGTGTGTGTGAGGCCCTGGGTTTGATCCCCAAGTACCGCCAAGAAAAAAGAAAAATCAAACAAACATATTGGTCACTTAATTTTTGACAGAGATGCCAGAAAAATTAGAGAAGGAAAAGAAGGTCTTTTTTTATTTTTTATTTTTTTAAGTAATGATGGAGGAATAACTGGATATCTGTTTTGGTGATGTAGCTCAGTGGTAGAGCCCTTGCCTAGGATGCAAAATGCCCTGAGTTTAATCCTCAGGCAGGGTTGGAGTGTGGTGGGGTTGGGGGGGTTGGAATGATCATCAGGAAAATGAGCACTGATATAAGCTATACCATTATAGATCCACCATAAGAACTAAAATTAGGAAGACTAAGAATTTCCACTGGATGCAGTGACTCACGCCTATAATCCCAGCAACTCGGGAAGTGGAGGCAGGAGGATTACAGGTTTGAGGCCAGAGGCAGTCTGTATATCTTAGCATCACCCTGTCTCAAGATTTAAAAAAAGAGACCGCCGGGTGCGGTGGTGCACACCTGTAATCCCAGCAGCTCAGGAGGTGGAGGCGGGAGGATTGCAAGTTCCAGACCAGAGGCAGTCTGCATAATTTAGCGAGACCCTGTCTCAAAAAGTTAAGAAAATAGGCTGGGGGTGCAGCTCAGTGATTAAGCACTTGCAAAGCATGTAGGTGAGAGGCTCTGTGTTCGACCACCAGCACCACCAAAAAAAAAGAAAAAAAAAAACAATTTAAAAAAAGAGGAGGGTTGGGGGGCTAAGGGTGCAGCTCAGTAGTAGAGCACCTACAAAGTATGTCCTAGACCCTGGGTTCAACCCCCACATACCACAAAAAAAAAGGGGTGGGGGGACAGTGTCATTGCTGGTAGAAGTGCAAAGTGGTATAATTACTTTGGAGAATGTTGAACAATTTCTCATGTCAAACATATATCTGGTAATTCTACACTAGATGTATTCAAAAAATGAGTGCATATGTCCACAGAAAAAGCTTAGAGTCATTTATAGTTGCTTTCTATATCAGTATTTTTCTTAAATTCTCGTATTTATTTAAAAATCACCACAAAGAAGTGAAAAAACATTTGACCAACGGAGGCTAGGTTGGAAGTTCATACTTAGTTCATATAACCTACATACGAAAAGCAGGAAACTATTACCACAAAAATCAGGATAAGTAGTTCCTTTGGCAAAGGAGATCAAGAATGGCTAATGCAGTCACTCTGACCAGAAAGGAGTCCTTATGGGGTTCCTTGGAGGGGACTTGGCAGTGTTCTGCTTATTGGCCAAAGTGATGGTGACATGAGTGTTTACTTGAATTCTTTCTTTCTTTTTTTTGCAGTACCATGGCGGGGGGCGGGGGGCTGTACCCAGGGCCCTGAGCATACTTTGCAAGGGTTCTACCACTGAGCTGCACCCCCAGCTCCTTTTTTATTTTTTATGTTGAGACAGGGTCTTACTAAGTTGCACAGGCTGCTTCTGGCCTCAAACTCAACAGTCCTCCTGCCTCCGCTTCCCAAGTTGCTTGGATTACAGGTGTGCACTTCTGCAGTCAGCAATTTCTTTTGTATTCTTAATATTCATACTTTATTTCACAATAACTTTTTAAAAAAGAAACGGGAAACTGCTCTGTTTCATTGATTCCAAAATGTACTATTTTCATATTTAAGCATCTCTGAAGTTGGAATGCTTCTCAGAAATAATGACATCTTAATCTTGGTTCAGCCATAGAGCATTTGTAACATAGTTATCATTGCTTGCATATGTGTCGGCATCATGCCTCTGGTAATTAGTCCACAAAGATTTAAGTATTTGTGTCTGGGACAGAGAGTGAGTTAGTATCATTCTCTATGCAGGTGTTGGGGTTTAAGCTCAGTTGGTAGAGCACTGCTTTGCATTCTCTGAGGACCCAGGTTTGATCCCTAGCACTACAAAAACAGGAGAAGGACAGTCCACTCCCAAAGCAATCCTCATGTCAAACACTTAGCACTTAGTTTTATTAATTTTTTTTGCATTGTCCTTTTCATCTCTATTATATTAATCTCCTCTATTTTAGTTATTTATTTTTGCATGCTAGTTTTGGGGTTGGCTTGTTGCTGTCATTCTGGTGCCTTGAGGTCATTAAGTTATTTAATTGGGCCTTCCCCTATTTTTTTAATGTAGGCACTCACGGCTGTGAACTTCTTTCATAGAACTACTTTGCTGTATCTCATAGATTTTGGCAGATTGTGTTTTCATTATCATTTGATTGAAGGAACTTTTTAATTTCCTTTCTCATTTCTTCAATGGTCATTCAGAAGTATATTATTTAATATCCATATATTTAACATTTTTGTAGTTTTCCTTTTGACTTCTAGTTTTATTCCATTTTGGTCTGAAAAGGTACAGGGGATGATTTCAATTTTTTGTATATGTTGAAGCAGTTTTGTGGGCTAAAATGTGGTCTGTTTTAGAAAAAGTTCCATGTGGTGCTGAGAAGAGTGTGTGTTCTACCTCTGTTGAATATTCTATAGACATATGTTAGGTCCAGTTGGTCTATGGTGGTGTTTTAAGTACATTGTTTCTTTGTTGATTTTTTTGCTTTGATGACCCATGTGTTGAAGAGAGTAGTGTCTTGAGGCCTTCCATTATTATTGTTTCTGGACCTATGTACTCCTTTATTGCCAGTAAAGATTGTTTTATGAAGTTAGGTATTCCTATGTTTGTTACGTACATATTGACTAGCATTTTGTCTTCTTAGTCGATTGTTCCTTTTATTAATATGTGGTGACCTTCTTTGTCTCTTCTGATTAATTTGAGGTTGAAGTCAAGTTTGTTTAGCTCAGTTGGTAGAGTGCTGCTCCACACTTTCTGAGGACCCCGGTTCAGTCCCCAGCACTGCAAAAACAGGAGAAGGATGTGACAGTCCATTCCCAAAAAAACACTGAATCAGCCATTGAAAACCCTATGAGGGTTGCTATGAGTTGGACGTGGGTCAACCCAACACCACCCCCCCTACTTTTTTTTGGTTACTATATGCTCTATATATTGTTTTCTAGCCTTTTATTTTCAGTCTGTTTCAGTCTGTGGATGAGTTTCTTGAATACCACATTCCAAAGGTTTTTGTTTTTTAATCCAGTTGGCTAATCGATGTCTTTTAAATGAGTTAAGACCATTTATTTACATTTAGGATATTTATTGAGAGGAGTTCAGTATTCTGCATGCATTTATTGGTTGTTTCACTATTGGATTTTGATGTTGCTTGTTCTTTACTTTATCCCCTTTTCATGCTGGGGCTCTACTGGTTTATTAGGTTAGATATCCTTTTATCTTAATTAGCTTGTTCATGCATTCCTCTCATGTATTTCATTCATGCCTGTGGTCTTGCATTTGGGTTTTTCTTTCTTCTTCTGTGTGAAGTATTTCTTTAAGTATCCTCGGTAATGCTGGCTTAGGGGTTGAGAGTTGCTTAAACTTGTGTATATAATGGGAAGTCTTAATCTCTCTATCTATTTTTAAGGACAATTTTGCTGAGTATATTATTATTCCTTGGCAGTTATTTTCAGGATTTGAAAAATGTCTGACCATACTTTCCTTGCTTTTAGGGTTGATGTTGAGAAGTCAGCTGTTATTCTCATGGGTTTCCCTTTGTAAGTGAGGTCCCCCCCAAGCCTTTAAAATTGTCCCTTTGCTTTGTAGATTTAGGATTCCAACTATGTGACATGGAGAGGATCTGTTCTGGTATACTCTGTTTAGAGATATAGATACCTCTGTGGTTTGAGTGTCTGGTTTTCCCTTTATGTTTGGGGAGTTTCCAGCTATTATTTCATTGAATAGATTTTCTATGCCTCTGTAGTTTTAGTTTCAGCTCCTTCTTGTACCTCATGTATTCATAGGTTACATCTCTTCATTTTATCAAAGACTTCTTAAAAATATTGGTCACAGTGTTTCATCTTTTTGTCCTTCTTGGTATCTGAATAAGTAAGCTCTTCAACTTTTTCTTTTGTGTCCCAATAATCTTTTTTTTTTTTTTTTTTTTTTTTTTTTT
>VMDO01016721.1:0-46978 GCA_007922755.1 Pedetes capensis | reverse complement strand
AAAGCTCAAAATTAGATAGAGATAGATAGGATCCTTTTGGCACTTCCTAGGGTAAAAATAATCCCTTGTATATATGTATCATAAGGCAAGAATAGTAGCTTGAATTCTAAGCTATGGGACTAATTCTGGGGGAAGGAATAGCATCAAGACCATACACATGGACACACAGATGCTCCCCTGTACTGATACAACTCATACAGAGCCTGTCAGACCATTATACCTATATTTTAGAACCTCCCAAAAATGTGAGAAATAATTACAACAAACATTATCAGGAATTATAAGGGAAACAAGGTGCTTAGACAAACACCTATTCCACTTTGGATTACCTCATATTTTTTATTTGAATTCTTGTACATCTTGTTGAGTATTCTATCGTTAACAAATTCAAATGTATTTTTATTTATATTTACTTTCTGGATGAATCCTGACTCTGTTAACAAGCTAGCAATCAAAAAATGTTGCCATACCACTGCTGGCAGGAAACAAACACATGAGTTTCATAGATCTGATATTTTCCAGCAACTTCTCACCCCTAGAAGTACTGTGGGACATTATTACAATAAATAAAACACCCAGGAAGTCAAATGCTCTTGGTCCTTATACAATCTTATAAAATCATTGCAAACATTGAGGGCAATAATTAATACCCAGTCATTTTATATTTATGATGAGAAATCTCTGGCTTCTCCATACTGAACATGATCTCCCATAATTATCCTGCCACTAGGTGACTGGTTTTGGAAAATGGGAGTACCAGAACACCTAATTGTGCTCATGAGAAATCTGTACATGAACCAGGAGGTAGTTGTTCAAATAGAACAAGGAAACACTGCATGGTTTAAAGTTGAGAAAGGTGTGCGTCAGGGCTGTATACTTTCACCCTATCTCTTCAATTTATATGCTGAGCAAATAATCTGAGAAGCTGGACTTTATGAGGAAGAACGCAGCATCAAGATTGGAGGAAAACTCATTCACAGCCTGCGTTATGCAGATGACACAACTCTGTTTGCTGAAAGTGAGGAGGACTTAAAACATTTACTGATGAAGATCAAAGATCATAGCCTTCAACATGGGTTACGACTAAACATCAACAAAACAAAAATCCTTACGACTGGGTCAGCACACAACTTCACAATAAATGGAGAAAAGATTGAGGTTGTCCAAGATTTTGCTTTGCTTGGCTCTATAATCAACACTTGCGGAAGAAGCAGTCAAGAAATCAAAAGATGCATTGCTCTAGGAAAAGCTGTGGCAAAAGATCTCTTTAGAGTATTGAAAAGCAAAGATGTCACATTGAAGACGAAGGTGCGTCTGACTCATGCCATGGTATTTTCAGTGGCATCATATGGTTGTGAAAGCCGGACATTGAACAAGGGAGACAGAAAAAGAATTGATGCTTTTGAATTGTGGTGCTGGAGACGTCTATTGAATATACCATGGACTGCCAAAAGAACCAACAGATCTGTCCTAGAAGAAGTGCAACCAGAGTGCTCCTTGGAAGTAAGAATGGCCAGACTGTGTCTTACATATTTTGGACATGTAGTCAGGACAGATCAATCCCTGGAGAAGGACATCATGTTTGGGAAAGTGGCAGGTGAACGCAGAAGAGGAAAACCCTCCACCAGATGGATTGACACAGTATCTGCAACAATGGGTTTAAACATAAATAAGTTTGTTTGCTTGGCACAGAATTGGCAAGTGTTTCTATTTGCTGTACATAGGGTCACTATGAGATGGACGCCACTCTACGGCACCTAACAACAACAACAACAAGGTGACTGGTTCGTTCCCCTTGGACATAGAACCATATTTTTATTCCTGTTAACCCATGCTCTGAGTGGCTAGGCTGGTCAGCCTTGCTGAGGGAAAATTCACATTCTAAAGCCTTTGTACAAGTTCCATCCACAGCAAGTTGTTCCCACCTGAGGGAAACCAGTCCAGCGGGCACCAGGTGGCAAAGAAATTATTGCTAGAGTCAGACCCAGTCAACTTAGAAAACTCATCTCGGATTTACATTTTATGCCTATTTGTTAGAGCTACTGTTGAAATACTCTATTATTTAGTGCCTGGCAAAATGTCCTACAAAATAATGCTTCACAATGGAGAAAGAGAGGCACAGGTTTGAGTTCCAGGAGATTCCTTTTAGGGGAAATTTGCCTTTTAACACTCCTTGGAAAACAGTATCTCACTGAAGACAGGATCAATAAAGTCTCCTGTCTTGTCATAAAGGAAGATTTAAATCACAGTAGCTGAACACTGGCTGAGGGGAAGGGAAAACGGACAGTAAGTGGACAGAGAAAGCTAACGATACAAACTACAACATTGTCACCCATTGAGGAAAGAGAATTTCAATGGTTATGCATATTTATATTTTCTTCCTTGTGTTATTATGTACATCTTTTTATATACTAGCTACCAAATTCTTATATTCTTTTCATTTTTCACTTACTAATTTACATAAAGTGTTGGTGGTTCACATAAATTAGTTTTAGAGACTAAATATGTCAAACAAGGGTTGCCACTGAACTTAAGGATGAATATCAAGTAAGTATGGGCTCGGTGACCTTTGAAACTTTGGATACTGCTTTTTATGAAAGGGATAGAAAAATCTCTGCATGAAGAAGAGTTATATTAGAAAAAATCATGTTGATGTTGATGTGACTGTTGGTTAAAATTGTAAGTTTTTGCAAAAGTAGTGCACACTCTGCTAGATTTTATTTCTTTTTGGACTCCAGTATTTATTCCAAATCTCTCCTGTGCTCTCCTTTCTATCTTGAGAGCTGAGCGCCTAAAATTAGATTTTCCTGACTCTCTTTGTATCCAGGAAACAATGGATGGTTCATGTTTGGCTAAGGGATTGTCTATTTTGAATTGCAGTTTTAGTCCCTATCATTATCTAATACAATGTTGTTTTCAATCTCTCACATTAGAATGGCAACTGTAAAATGGGAGGCTCTTTTTTTTTCATTGTCTTGCTTCAAGTTTTTTCTTTGCTTGTTTGTTTGTCTTGTGTTTTCCAGCATCTTTCACAATTATACCTTTTGTGTCTAGAACAGTATCAGGCACATAGTAAGTTCTCAATATTTTCTGAATAAATGATTAATAAGTGAATTAATATTCAAATTAAGAGGAAACAGGAAAGAGAAATGACTGTAGATTTACATACTGAAATATTTTGAATGGAATGAGAGTCATCACAATGTTTAAGTTACTACCATATCCTGAGATATGAGTGTGGCTGGTTTTCCAGCTCCATAATTGTATAAAAAATTCAAGATATACCAAAACAAAATAAAAGTACAAAACAAAAAACAAAAGTACAAAAAGGAAAAGGGAAATAGGTTTCAGGTGAATTTTTTAATAAGGATTTTTAAAGATTTTTTTCAGAAATAGTAAAGAACTGAAACATGAGTGGAAAACAGGTCAGTGATAATAATGTTGATTGCATGGGTTAAAATAATGTATTACCATGTCCACAGTAAGGAAGGCTACTCCTATTCATCAACTGCAATGCAAAAACTAGATAAAAGAAATCCTGAAGACTAGATGTGGTTTCAGTTTTGTCTTTCTTTCCATATCAGAAGTTTACCCTACTACTGGTGTTTATGTGTATTTTTTCAAAGGATTTATTAAGTCCTAGAGGGCAATATCCATGTATTTATTATTTTTGTGTCTCTCAAGATACAACATCACTCCTCTCACTCAATAGACAAACTATGTTATTGAATTGAAGTAAAATAGTTGGGTGCATGAATATCTAGCTAGAAATCCTCTGCACATGTGGAGTTTAATTTTCTTAGTGCACATGACCATGTCCACACCGACCTAGGCCATATAAAAATTGAGTATTACTAAAAGAACGTGTTTTCAAAATAGAATTGTGATTAGTAGATTCATTAATTATTCTTCCCTATGGAGACCATTTGATAGCATTCAGTATTCCTTCTTAACTAAACAAATCTTTGCATAAATAATCATAAGATTCCTTTCTTTCAAATGATTTAAATGATTCATATGATTCTTTGAAACATTTTATGTCAGAGTGGCATTGTCAGTTATTGGAAAGTTCTAATAATTAAAATGAATATGTCCTATTCTAATGACAACTAAAACTGGTGTTCAAACTTAATATTCTTCACTTGCACTTTAAAAAGTTATAAAAAGTAAACCAACCTACATCTTATTTATCCTGCCAATGACCTTAATTTATTTAATCATATATTATATGTTTATTATGGATATCTTAACATAGATGAGTTTCTTTTCCCCTGTAGTGGCTCAGTGAACTGATAGTTTGGACATTTTTCTCAAAAAAAGCATACATAAAATGTCACAAAATCTAATTTATAACTGTCCTACATTTGAATACAACGACTCCACACTCTACTTAGTTATACCACTTGTTAAATATATTTGCATGGCATATGTGAGATTTTTGTTGATGAAATGTATTTCCATAAGATATTCAATTGCCAAAGTGTTATCTTCATCAACTTGAGATTTCAAAAGCAAATATCAAAACCTTTTCCATTTCAGCTTTTTCTGAAGAATGCTTTTAGAATAAGAGTTGTTAGATTGCAAGAGCTATACACATCCAAAATGACAAAAAATGCCTTACTAACATGGAACACTTTCAGCATCAGACCAATGATATTATGTGCTTTAGAAATTCTACTTTAAGTAATATTAATGTGTTTTTGAAAGAATGCATGCCATAGATATCTGTAATGCTAAAATGTCTAAGGATTCTTGCATCATTGTAGACTTCATTGAAAAGCACAAATGTCAGTTAAATTTCTTGTACTACTTGACAACTCTATTATAAACAGGTTTGAAATAACTATTGGATAATTTAATATATTGTACTCTAATTACCTGCAGTATATTAAAGGCATTACCAAAGATCTAGTCATTCTAGGGCAATTCAGGAAGAGAGAAAAAATACTTACCTGGGAGCAGAACACCTGGAAGCTGAAATTGTGTCTATTCCTAATGATTTAAAATTATGGAGCCTCATTTACTCATCTGCAAAATGTGAAGTATAACACTTATCCACTCGACTCAAGGTTATGATAAGCACCAATGTATTTAAGGCTCACCAAATACTTTGCAATGGTGAGAAGCACAATATGTCTGAAGTAACACTGCTATTTCTTGAGCATCCCTTGTGGAAAACAGGTTGAGATCTAATACCCTGCAAGGAAACTTGTGCACCCAGAGGGAATATTATATATTTTGGGCAGCTGGAGAAGAGAGCTTTCTTTGAGAAAAAAAGGAATGGGGAAAGATTTGTCCTTATGGTGTGCCCTCCATGTCAATTTTCCTTCTCTCTTATACCATACCATGCTTAACTATCCCATATGTTAACTGTGCTTCATGGAATTCTTCATTTTCACTTGAATGTCTGAAACTAAAAGTCCCTGGGTATTTCATAGCACTTCTTCTTACCACCTGAGTCATTTACTAAGTCATATAAATTATATCTCTGGATATTTGCTTTTTCATTATTTCTTGCAAAAAATAAATTAATCTCATATTACACTAACATTTCATATTATTACTTAACATAACATTGCTCAATTTCCTCATATGTACATGTATAACATATTTGTCAGGCCCTTGGCCTCTGAGTACCTGCATAAAAATTCGTCCCATTATTAGAATAAAGTAATTGATATCCCAATACAATGTTGTTAGATATATTTCTAAAAAGGCAATGGGATTTAAAACTGGAATAGAAAATTATTTTGGAAAACACTCTTTTTCTTAACAGAGAATATTCATGCACAGTCAAGCTGGTGGATTAAATGAGTTAATATACTTTGCATATTTAATTTCGGTAATATTATGAGTTTTGACAGTTATAAAAAATAATTAAAAGGCAATATGCAATTACATTTAACTTGCATCTGCATATGATGTTTAATTTAAAGGGTAACTATGTCATGGTTTTCATGAAGACATATAGAGTCAAATTGTCTAAATTTACAGTAATATATCTTTTGTATTTAAATGTTTAAGTTTAAAATAACATCATATAGTAGTGTAGTTAGTGCCTTAAAATGTGTCTATGGAAGCAAATAG
This sequence comes from Pedetes capensis, assembly GCA_007922755.1. NCBI lineage: Eukaryota > Metazoa > Chordata > Mammalia > Rodentia > Pedetidae > Pedetes > Pedetes capensis. Next base: position 40,891 of record VMDO01016721.1, on the reverse strand, counting down.
AACACAGTAAGTTGTAGCCCATTATATTGATAAAAGTATTCAAGTATATTATGAGCACTTGTTGCTCAGCATCAACTCAGATGACTGTAAAATTAATTACAGTGTAATAATCTAGTTTAACAATCATGGTCCTTTTAAATGTTCAATGTTATTCATGTTTTTTTTACTATTATTGTAACACATTTAGTATCAATTATAATTGCAGGTTTTAATTATTTAATTTGTCATGTGCTAAATTGAGGGACAATAGCAACAGAAATGCTCATGCTATTTCCTAAAATCCCTCCTCCCTGTTCAATTTGGCCACTTAAAATTTGAATTTATGGCTGAGCACAGTGGCTCACAGCTGTAATCTCAGGAGTTTGGGAGGCAGAGGTGGAAGACTGAAAGTACGAGGCTAGAAACGGCCTGAACAACTTAGCGAGAACCTGTGTCAAGATACAAAGATTTTACAAAGGCTGAGGGTTCAGCTCAATGGCAAAGAGCTTGCAAAGTATGTGTGAGTCCTCAGGTTCAGCTGTCCAATACTGGAAAAAAAAAAAAAAAGAGGTTGTTCTTCATATGTCCCTTCTAATTTTATTTCTGGAGTAAGTCTTGTGTGTATTTTGAACTTCTCCCTCCCCTTTAATTTAGATCTCATTGCTTCTCAATTTTTTTTCTTGTACTTGCTTCAAAGCTCCCTCTCTTCATTCCACCCGTCGTCTGCCACTTTCTTATTACAGCTGCAATACTTTTATGTCAATCTTTTGCTCAAAATCTCTTTTAAGCTTTCCTCCGAACCTCACTGGAAAAAAAGTAAAGTGCAAAGTCTGGCTCTAATGCTTTCCCGCCTCTGTGTGCCACACACACGCACGCACGCACGCACACACACACACTCTCACAGAGTTTGGACTCACATTACCCTAACAGCTTTGTTGTTGTTGTTACTTCCTAGTATATACCATTATGTTCCTTCTACTCTGGAAATACTACAATGTTGCCTAATTCCAAAAACTATTCAAATTACACTATTGCCGTGTTTTTGACACTAGAGTCGTACTACTGAATTGCCTTTCCTTCCTCCTCCTCACCCTCTGCTCATCTCTGTCCAATTTCCAGTAAGAATTAATAGGGTAGTGGTGGGATTTTCTTCAAAGAGTCTTTCCTTGCTCTCTCTATCCCTCTGGAAGGTATTTTTATGTTTTGTTTTGGTTTGGTTTGGTTTTGTGTTGTTTTGTTTTTGAGATACTTGCTTGAACCCAAGGCTTCACGCATGCATTCCACGTGTTCTACCTCCGAGCTGCACCCTCAGCCCATATTTTACTTTTTATTTTTGAAAGGGAGTGTCACAAAGCTACACGGGCTGCCTCTAGCCTTGAACTAGGATCCTTCTGCCTCCTTCTCCTGAGTCACTGAGATTACAGATTTGTGCCCACTGTACCTGGCTAGTAAGTGTTCATTTTCATCTACTTTGCCCTCTTCCTGGAGACTCTGCAAGTTACTCTCTCACACAATGCCTTCAAATGACACTTAAATCCTTCTAAATATATGATTTTGCTGCATAACAAGAATTAAGAGTTTAACCTCTTTTCCAGTTCCTGTAGTTATTGCACTATATAATACAGTGAGAGGAAATAAAAAAGCAATTTAATAAATGCATACCACTCCCCAAAATTTCATTAGCCACTGCAGTTTTATGCAAGAGATCTAAATGTATTGTTTGATTCAGCTGTGATTATGACTCCATTTGGTTTGGGGGACATTAAAGAAAAGAGAATTTTTAAAGTCATTTTACTAAAAATGTCTTATGAAATATGATGGGTATTTCTTTTTTTATCCTTTTTTAAAAACTGCCTACTCAACCTGAAAAGAACCAATAGTGACCTCAGTTAATAAGAATCCCAGAGATAATTGAACTAATTGGGAGATTGCTGGCTTTAACAGTTCATCGACCTCATATTCACTGGAAATGGTTCTCCTTTTAGTATTGTCAGGTTAATTTCATGTGCTGGTTGAATTTTAATATATTTTTAAGATTTAAAAAAGTCATCTTGCAACACAATAACAGAAAATAAAATTTTCTAAGTAAAAATGTTTTGTTACTGAAACAGTCTAAAATAAGCACATCACTGATGGCAAAAAATGACAAAATAGAGGTAGATATGGCAGACAGAAAATGACACTGAGATTCCATAACTGTTTATTGTATATAGACATATGCACAAACATATATTTACACACACTGTATTAGTGTTTATGCTCACACATATGTCACTATTACAGTATTTAACAATATTTTGACAGCTAAACACACTTTATGTAGCACTGGTGTTATACTTTCTGTGCTTTGGGAGGTACTGCCCTGTGTATTCTAATTCTTATCACAACCCAAGAGAGATAAGGAATATATACTATCATTTTTTTTGCAAATAAAAAGATCAAGGGAAAGGAAATGCAAGTAACTGCTTCACAGTGACACTGAGGTATAATAAATAGAGGAAGTAGTTTTTAATCCTAAACCTGTCCAACTTTCAATTCTGTAATAATATATCTTTCATGAAGAAATCAATAAATGTCTAGGCAGTATTTGTGTCTTTTTTCCATTTAACTTGAAGATAATACAATAATGATATTATTGTACACCTTAATAATAAAAGGGTTGCCTTCTTTCACATATGATAAACACATACAGGAGGTAATGATTTAACATCGTTGCATTACCAATTAGGATATTTTCCTTCTGAAAATAACTCTTGTGTCAATAAAGGAAAGATTCAAGCTCATTGATATTCTTTAGGTTCCCTTAGGATCTTTCATTATATTTCCTACTACCAAAGGAAAGAGAATATTCTAAAGAGGATTTGGTACATCTCCATGTGAAAGAAAGAACCTAAACTACCTTAAAAGATGGTTCTTAGGTGTAGCTTTACCTGTCCACCTGCTCCTAAAGCTGTCAAAAAGTTCAGTCAATGGTCAACACCACCATCTCTGCCATTCTCAGCACTGCTAGGTTATACAGTGCTTCAACATTACATGTTCATGTAATATACCCAAACAGCATCTTATGGGTGCTAACTTTGTCAAGTTTTCTGCACACGAGGGTCTTGAGTCTCATATTCATATAACATCCATCCATGTCAGGGCAAATTATCCCATAGCACTAATTCTTATCAGGTTTTGGGGACACTCACCATTCTGTTATCGCCACTAAATTATAAGAGCCTATCCTATCTAGTCCCTTAGTATTTCTGAAGATTACTTGGGGGAAATATTGGAGAGTGTATGATTTCCTTATTCAACTTATCTCCAAATTTCTGCTTTCTGCTGAAGTCTTTCCTGCTTCACATCTACTCATTATTTCTCCACATGCTTCAACAAAGCCTTTTCTCATTTATTTTCCACAGCACAAGGCTATTGATTTTAGAGGCTTTTAATGAAGGATGGATGACAATCCAGAAATAATTACCTAATAGCATCCAATCAAAAAGGTTAATATTGAAAACAAGACAGCACTCTCTTCAAAGTCCCTTAGTATTCTTCACCATAATGAAGAGATCATCTTTTTCTTGTTTGTTTTTGCTCTTTTAACACTATAATGTGAACAGCTTTAGCCCTCATTTGAAATATTTTTCTCTCATCTTTTCCACTTTCAGGTCTCTATAAATCCCCTGTACATCAGCAGTCCCCCATCTTTTTGGCACCAGAGACCAATTTTGTGGGAGACATGGTGGGGAGTGGTTTTGGGAAGATTCAAGCACATTGCACTAAATGTGTAAATACAGATGAAGTTCTGCTTGTTTGTCTGATACTCACCACCTGTTGTGCAGCCTGGTTCCTAAGAGGCCAAGACCTGCACCAGTCCATGGTCAGAAGACTGAGGACCCTTACTCTACAATATCAAAGGAAAAACACAAATATCTTCCTTTCTAAAAACATATCTAGGATTCTACTTTTGAAAAAATGTCCTATCATAAGTGTCCCTAACCAAATCTTTATTTTCCTCCTTGATATAAATTCCCTCTTTAGTTTGGAAAATATTTGACCATTTTCTTTTCTTAATTTTTCTTCCTGTTACATTGATGTATTAGTACCTCATAGGATTCTTAATTTAGCACATTGTGATAACAAATAAGAAAACATTTGGAGTAAGTTTGTGAATTTTAAAATGTACTTTGAAGTGAAAACTATAAACATAGATTAAGCAAATAACAGCAAAGATTTATAGGTAATTCTAAAATCAGTCTTCATTCTTCATCACTGAAAATTGGTGATGAGACAAATACTCTGGCTAAAAATAAAGATATCAGTCTTGTCTGCCTGCAGCCATAGCCCTGTGGCATCCGATCCTGTTAGGTCTCGGAAGCTAAGCAGGGTCGGGCCTGGTTAGTACTTGGATGGGAGACCGCCTGGGAACACCAGAAGCTGTAGGCTTGGGAGAAGGACCTGGCAACCCCCTCCCAAAAATCAATCTGCCATTGAAAACCCTATGAACAGAGGGTCGCTATGAGTCAGATACCGACTTGAAGGCACCTAACAACAACAGTCTAGTCTAGACTCTGTTTTGTCTGATTTGTCTCCTATTTCATATCCTCCCCCATAATCTGAGATTTCTGCTTTTTACTTCAGGGCCCTTATTTTCAGTTCCTCAATGATAGCTTCATTATAAAAGTGTTCAATTTCATAGTCCCTGCAGTTGCAAGATTATAACAGAAATAAATATTTTTATTTTGTCAAAACATTTGGTGCTAAAATATCAATTAGTGAACATAATTCCTATTCAAATATCAGCCCCCACGTCCATATTACACACAAGCATGTGTGTGTATGTGTGTGTGTGTATACATATATATATATATATATATATATATATATATATATATATATATGTACATACTAATTAACAGGTACTTATGTCTAGAAATCTTCTGATCATTTTTAGGTTCCATAAACATCTCAGGTAAAAAGCAAATAAAAACAGAATGATTACAAAGTCAATTTATATATATTTTACCAACGTGCAGGATTTAATGAAGTGAGTAAAGTGAGATGTTAAGCCAAATTTTTTTATCACTGAACGCCATTGAAAATTGTGCATCTGGCAGGGTTCACAAGTTTAAAGTTGACAGGACCAGGGACAAGTATAGTGACAAAGAGCTTGAGAAAGCAAATGGTTTAAATATGAAGAGATGATGAGAGGTCTTTTGAGGAAACTGATAAAGTCTTCAACTCTTTTTATTAAAATAACCTTTTTTTTAAGTGTCTTTATTTTGCAGAAAACACATATAAGATTACTAAGACCCTTACCTCCAATTACTTGAAAACAGCAATGATATGAAGTTTATGACTGGAAATACTATAAGGAAGTTTCTGGATATGGTGCTGAAGTCACAGTTAGAATTCAAAAATTTTAGTGCATTCTCTGCTTCACATGACAGAGCAGGTGGTAACAGCTGACTTGTTCTCATATTTAATATTTATCAATTTTAAGCCCTCAACTATTTATAGAGAAGATCAAATGCTACTCCACTTTTCTCACATCATTACCCCTCTTCTCACAATTCAGAAGAGAGGAGCCTTAAAGTGTAAATCTAGAATTACACCTCAATGATCCCTCACCGTTACTTTTCAACTTTGACCTCTAATTTCAATTTTACATATTTTTATCTCTTTCTAATATAGGCAATTTGAAGAATTTCTATATCTCCTTCTGTATTACATTTATTTTTATATAACATAGTTTCATTTAAGGAGTATAACACTGAATTTTTTTTAAACTGTCACTTTGACATATAAACATCTGAATAGGAACTGAAGCATTTACTCAAAAGAACTGTAATAAAGTTTTCCTGAAATATATACTCATACTCAAAATATAGGATTTTAAGAGAAGAATAAGAAACACAGGAAAGCTACATATAGTGCCAAAAACAATTTTGCTGTCATATATTTGTCCCTACACACACAGACAAAGCTCTCCATCTCCCCTCCTGCACAAATCTTTTCAGGTAGGTACCACAAACCAGGAATGCTACTGGAGTGCTGAGTTTGTTAAAAACAGAAAATGCTTCTTTAAAGCACAAAGAATATACAATGAATCTGCTTCGTAAACATGATTTCCTAGTCCAAAATTACATTCTGCCAGAAAGTTTCTGTATTTAATATGACTAGCAAATTGTAAACGTTTGCAGACTGCACTGAGGAAAATTATAAATATCTGACATCACTTGGGATGCAGTAGGTTATGTTCATGGAAGCATTTTTATCAAATTTGTATTGCCCCCAAAATGCTGACTAAATCAACATTTTATATGACTGAAAGAAATTATAAGACTCTTCTGTGACAAAGTATGATTGATGAACCCATTTGTTTAATATATGTTTTTCAGTCAATGGGTTTCTTTGGAAATTATTACACCTACCTCCTCATTTTAGTCATTCTTAATAATGTTAAGTTAAAGTCATTTTTTACTTTGCTGGAGGAAAAACTGATGTTAGAGAACTATTATCAGTCAAATTATTTTTTCTAGATATATAAAATCCTGTATCAAATGTGTCAGATGATTAAACATTTTTTCCTTGTATATAGTATGAAGAATCTAGAAAAGTGCTGATATTTTCATCTGACTGACTACTATGTAAGCTTAGGTGAAAAGTTCTGTTTTCCTCTGATGTCTATTTGTCTTGAATTTTCAAATTATAAATTCTAAAACAAAAAGCAAAAGGGAATGGTCTTCTCAAGTGTAGCCACATGGTACTTGTCAAAATCTTCATTCTTGGCTGTAGTGCTCCACAATGAATCCAGCTATGTCAGAGTAGTTACTATCTACACCTCTGTACACCACTTTGTGTACAGATGGCACTTTGATGTTACATGCCATCAAGTCAGGGCCAACTCATAGCGACCCTATGTACACCAGAACAAAACACTACCCAACATGTGCCATGCACATAATTGCCTTATGTTTGAGCCCGTAGTTGCAGCTACTGTGTTTCTTCTCATTTTGAATCATGCTACATTAGCAAAAGGAGGTCCAAAGGCTTTACTCCATTCCTATCATTAAGGATGACTCTGCTTTGAGGAAGCAACCCTGCCCCAGATGTTTCTTGAATGTCTTTCAGCCTGGGGGCCTCAGTTTCTGGTACTATATTTGATGGTGTTTCTCTGTAGCTGGCACTGGACTGAAGCAAAATTAATTCTTCTGGAGTGATCTGACAGAGTAATAAAACACTGTACTCCCTTTATCCCCTGTTCTAGACTTCATCCAGAAATCCAGAGGACATTTAATACAGTATTTCTTCAAATCTATTTGAATTTCATGAATTCTAAATTGATTGGATTGTGCGTGGACTTGATTATTCTTTTCCACCTGGAAATGCCTGGGTCTTTATGAGTGTACATTAGAAGAAAAATGTTAAAAGCAAGATTAATTCGCAATAAGAAATTTTCAGGTAGTAAAGTTTCAATTGCCTAAATTATCTGGGGGATTTATGATTAGTTGGTGTTTCATGACACCAGAAAAGACAGTTTTAGCTTAGATAGTTTTACTATCATCACACAGAAATAAGCAATAATTTAAGTTAATTGATTCCTAAGTTTTCTATTATATAAAGTGTCTTGTTCTTTACCATTCCTACACAATTTTTACACAAAATCCCCCACTTCTATGTCTTTTTGACATAGGTATGTTCCAGATGGTTAATATACAAACATTCACTGATGTTTTACTATTTCTGCCTTTTGTGTTTTCTAAGTAGGAAATCTTTTGATTTAAATTACTAAAATGCTAGAGTGAAATCTCTTACATGCAAAAGTTGTAAAAATAAATGACAAAATACTTTAAGTCACTGCTTTTATGTTTTTATCAGTGTTTTTATCTATGTTTTAATTTCACTAAAAATATATATAAATTGAGAAAACTAGGTTCTTAAAAGAATGGAGGTGCATTGGGTCTAATAGTTGAAGCCTGTTTTTCTTAAAGATATGCCTCAAATACTTAGTTAATCAATGCAAACTAACCAGTCTTAATTGCTTGTGACATCAGAATAGATTTCAGTGGCATAGAAGTAGTTCAGACAACCAAGCAAACAAAAATTAGCCAATCAGAAGTTGAGACAAAATTAAGAAATAGAGAGGTTGAGCTCTAAAATATGTTCATGAACTTGGTCCACGTCTATGATTGGGCTCTTAATTATACAAGTGAAAATGAAATTCCAGAACAACAATCGAAGGAAGCAACTATTATCTATAAGAACTGAGTGGAGAATTCAGTTACATTGTACTCCAGAGAAAGGAGAATTTAGAGTCACAATCCAGAAAAGTTAATAGCCACTTGGAAGAAACATCAACCCTCTTCAAAGCAATGTAACTAAACTCAAAGTGTCTAAAAATACTATTCAAAATCTCCATTGTAAGGAAAAACTTGTCAAGCATAAAGAGAAATAGGAAGAAAAAAGAAATAGGAAAATATGGTAATCCATATTCAAGAAAAAATGTCTACAAAAATAGATCCTCACCTGATTCAAATATTAGCAGACACAGAAAAAATATATCATCATAATGGATTAAAACATAAGGACTCTCTGAAAAGAAAACAATAAAAATAAAATCAATACAAATTCCAGAATTGAAAAAAGTCCAATCATGAAGGGAAAAAGTCAATGAGTGAACCTAGTTGCATTTAGACTGCAAAATAATAAGTCAGTAAACTTAAAGAGATGTTGTTATTATTAGGTGCCAGAAACGAGTGGAAGAAAATTCTTAAATTGTTCAAAGAAAATTAAATTTAAAATATTAATCAAAGAATATTCACTTAAAAACTATAGTTTTAAAATCAAAGATGAAATAATAATATTTTTGCATTGAAAAGAAACTAAGAAAACATATATTGTGAAAATAATAATTATGTATAAGCTCAGTGGCTACATTACCACCAGACTATGTAGATTTTGTTACAATGAATATTACCAGAAATGAATAAGGAAAAATTGCATGTGTATAAAACCACTAATCTGTATTTGTAGTGAATTGTCCAGTATTAGAGCACTTGACTCCATTGCTTTTGATCTGTGGCAAGGCAGCACATCATGCCAGGAGCATGTGATAGATCAAACCCTTTCTCTTCATGACCAGGAAGCAAATGAGAGGACTTGGTAGAGGGCAGATCCTCATTATCCCCATTGAGACACTCCCGAATTGTTCTAAAGATCTCATTGGTCCCAACTTCTTAAGGCCCCCACCATCACCAGTAGCACCACCCTGAGAACCAAGCTCTTCATACATGACATTCAACATCTGAACTATATGTCCTAAAATGTTTTCAACATACATGACAAAATTGAAGGATAAATTGTTGGGGTTCCCAGGGGGTTAGAGAGTACCCCAGACATTGCCCATCCCTGAAGCTCATCTAGCCCACTTGGAATCCTATGGGGCAAGATAACAATGGATCACCTTTGCTATACATCCAGGTATCTCACTCTTCCCCCCTCTCATCGAATGGACCGAGATGGCACCCAAGGTATGGTAGCATCTAAAGCCCCCTTGGTGCCTGACTGGTCATTTCTGATCCAACCCTGTTCCCCTGATTGGCTGGCTACCAGGCATATAAACTCCAGAGCTCAGAGTTCAGTAGCCATTCTGAACATCATCCAAGAGAAGTTCATTGGGCCCTTGTGGTTTCTTAAGGGCCCAAGGCCCATTTACTTGTCTGCCTAGTCGACCCTTCAGCTTTCCTCTGACCTGTCTTCATCATACTTCAACCTGTATGCCACCTCTATTCGACCCCAACCTCTATAATGCCAGATATCCTGCACAGACCCACAGCTTCATGAGGCAATACTCCCAGAGTCAAGCACAGGGTCCTGGAACTGGGGAAAGCCATGAGCTGGAAGAGCAATGACACCCAGAAACCTCTGCCCCAGTGACAGACAGCAGCTGAGCACTTCCCTTCTCCAACTCCCCTTTCCCCTCTACCTAATCCTCCATTCTTTTCCCCTCCTTTGTGAATAAACCTGTCCTTCTATCCTGTGCTTAACACTCTATTCTCGGGCCATAGCCTCGCCACCAAGTACAGTGTCAGGGCACACACCTCTTGCTTCCACCCAGAATACAGAGAGAAAGAAACCCCAGGAAGAACCCGACATAAATAGACAAATATACACAGTTGGAGATATTAACAACTCACAGTGATTGATAAAACAGTAGAGAAACAAAATGAGTAAGAATAAAGATTTGAATAGGATACTCTTTTACCTTGATGTAATTAACATTTATATAATATTATGCCCAAAAGTTACAGGACACACTTTTATCAAATGCACATGAAATTGTAACCAAGATAAATGATATGGTATCCTATTTTAAAGAGTCCCAATGAATATGCAAGCTGCGGATTTAGCTCAGTTGGTAGAGCACTGCGCTGCAGTCTCTGAGGTCCTGAGTTCAATTCCCAGCACTGCAAAAATGGGAGAAGGACCTGGTAATCCACTCCCAAGGCAAACCCAAAACAGTCTGCCATTGAAAACCCTATGAGGGTCGCTATGAGTTGGATACTGACCCGATGGCACCTAACAACAACAACAACAAATGAATATGCAAAGGCTGACATACAGTTATTGTTTTTAGGTGCCTTTAAGTCGATGTACTACTCATAATGACCCTACATATAACAGGCAAAACACTATTAGTGATTCTCTGCTGTTCAAAGGGTTTTCAATGGCTGATTGTTTTATGAGAGTGGGTTGCTGGATCCTTCTTCCAAGCCCACAGCACCTGGTGTCCCCAGGTGGTCTCCCATCCAAGGACTAACCAAGCCCTACGCTTCTTAGCTTCTGAGATGTTATGGGCTCAGAAGCCACAGTGCTGACATCCAGTAGAATACATTAAAAAAAAAAAAGACAGACGTTCAAGATAAGTGATGTCCCAAAGGATCAGTGCCATAGATGATTGGCAGAATGAAGGTCACATCATTCCTTCATAATTACATAGTCCTGATGATTCCAAGGCCATTGCTACTAACCCTGTAAGTGAAGTCAGAATGCTCTGAGTAAAGTCTGAAGTCACAAAGATAGTTCTCACCAAGGCACTCAGATGCGTTAAGCTGGTTTTGTCTGACAGTATTAGAAAACCCATGCTCAATTGACTTAAACACGAAGAGGTTCATTAAAAAGTCTAGAGAAAGAATTCTTTACACTTTTGTCAATCTAGTTTCTTAACAACGTCATCAAGAGAAGTACAAATCCTTCCCCAAGTCTCTCTCCCTCCACCTCCCTCACCCATTCCCTCTCTTCCTTTTTGTTTTAAACACATTGTCTTTCTCTCCTGCTACAGAAAGATGATAGCAGAAACTCCAGACATCCTATCCTACCACACCAACATCTGGCGATAGACAATTTTTTCTTATTTATGATCATATTTGCCTTTTTGCACTAAAAGACTTCCAATTTTTCATTGGTTAGAATCATGGGGACCAGTCCATGACCATCATTGTAAAAGGAAAGTAATTACATATTTTATATTTAGAGAACTACCAAATTTAATATATTAAACTTACATGTGGTCATCAGTATTTTATGGCTAAGGCAAAATCTCTTTCTGATATTTTCATTTGAATGAATCTTTCAAAAAGAATTTCTTCTGATTTACCAAGCACATATAAATTTTATCATTCACAGGTTTAGTTGTTTATGTTAGGTGCCATCGAGCTGGTATCTGACTCATAGCGACCCTCATAGGGTTTTCAATGCCTGACTGTTTCGGGATTGCCTTGGGAGTGGATTGCCAAACCTTTCTCCCATTTTTGTGGTGCTGGGAATTGAACTTGGGACCTCAGAGACTGCAGCGCAGTGCTCTACCCACTGAGCTAAAAGACTGCAGCGCAGTGCTCTACCAACTGAGCTAAATCCCAGTCACAGGTTTAGTTAGGAGGTGTTTATTATTTTACTACATTTTTCGTGTGGATATTTAAGATTTTTGATAATTTCTGTGGGTATGTGTTAATACTTTGAATCATAATTTCTCCATATACAGATCCTTGCATTTCAAGAAATTCTATGAGCTTTAACTATAACTGATGGGAAGGGAAAGGAAGAAAAAGAAACCATCCTGTGATAACCTTTCACTGTCAATGTAACTGTGGATTTATTGGTCATCAAACTTAATGTAAATCATGGCAGCTCAGGAGAAGGTCATGGTCCAATTTAATACCATCTAAGTTTTGGACATTGCTTTCACTTTGGTTGAACCAACTATAATTGGTTATATCCTTGAATGTGGTTGTTCATGGAAGAGATTATTTGTGTATATATGGTGAGCTCTATTGGACAGTAGAAGAAAATAACTGTTTAAAAGATCTTTCAGGTTTAATATTCTAAGTCTACTTTTAGCTAACTGCAGTGGATTTTCATCAATATATGTAAACTAATTAAAAGAACTCCTTACATAAAAGACATTTTGTTTTGCAATGTTTCTTCATGTCTACAGCTAGCCTTGCAGTAAATACAGCTGAATGCAGTTGTTAATCTTACAGAAAATGCTGATAATTTTAAAGACACTCAACTTCAGCTACATACCCATGCCTTCATTATTGATGAATATGGCTTTATAGTAGGTTTAGCTGAAGAGCTTTTGGTATCATTATTTTAATAGCATCACTTTCAAAAGAAGGTACATTTAACAATGTGAAATTTTAGTGATCGTGGGTCCCCTCTTTACTGAGAATAGAAAAGTTATCTTCTTTCATCTGAGACACTGAAAGCACTTAACGGACATTATCTCATTATCCCTATAACATCTTTTGACAGAACTGGCTAGTAGTATAATTCCCATTTTATTGGTGGATAAAGTCATGCACATTATGGTTTTATAATTTAGCTAGGGAGCTGCTCTACCCTGGCAAAAGAGCTTTCAGCTTTACTTCATCTTGGAAATTTCTCTCATTTATGTCTTAACATTTCTAGTGCAGACATGACCTTAATGTTCCCAGAAACCAAGTATTTAAGTGGTCATTTGTCCAACAACACTTTTTTTCCTGAAGAAATGTTGCTGAATTATACTTTATTTCATTTTGATGTGAAGGAGAAATGAATAACATTTTGGATAACTGGTAGAAAATGATTTGAGTCATAGACTAGAGTCAAATGAATAGCAGTTTTAAGATACATATTTTTCATTGCGATAAATGGCTTTTGTTACTTTTAAATGGTTAATTTTTAAAATGTTTCAATGCATAACTTTTAGAAAGCAACCCCATCCATGAAATTCTTTATCAGATATGTGCAAGTTAAGTCGATGCTGCATGTGCTTCTTGTGCATTATTCCCATATAAATTAATGAAGTGTCTCTAGATTTTGGTCTAAGACAAACAGACTAACTCCATAATGACTTAAAATTTTTAATTACTTGAAACATGCCACTTTTTATAGAGTCCTTGTGTGTAGCTCAGGCTGAATTCAAAGTCACCATCCTCCTGCCTCAACTCTCCTGAGTGTTCAGATTACAAATCTGCACGCCCATGCTCACCTGAAACATGTGAAATTAATGGAAATATTTAAGTGACTGAATACAGAATATTTAATCACCGCTTTTTAAGTTTGTCAATTTTTCTACCTTGTTTTCAACAAGAAATAAGATCTATGCAAATCAAAAAGTACGGTTTTATAGTGGTTTCATAGGTTTACAACAGATATGAGCATACTCACAGAAATCTGAATTATGAATTGTCCATCAAGGGTCCAAGAGACTTGATAGTTCTTTGGGATTAACAGGATTAACAATATTAACAAGTACTTAGTATGTGGAATTTACAGAATAAGTAGGAACAGAGAAAGTGAGTAGGGAGCTATAGTAATGGTATTCGTCTTCCTTCTCTCTTTCCCAATTAAATGTATTAAGTGCTTTTTGTCTAGAAAGTGTACTTAAGAAACTGAGTTTATATGAATGGAATTCAAATATGAGTTGGTTCTTAAAAAGTTACATATGCATGTTGCTATAAAAATTAAAAGCATTGCATAGAGCAATGCACAGAGCAAGAGGAAAGCATAAATTAGCACATCATGTGTTTTTCTTCAATTTACTCTAATTAATCAGAGATCTCACAAATCTTATGGCTCAAATAGGAACTATTGCATGCTCCAATATGACAGAAAAATGTGGAATGGAAGAAAATAAAAGATTTTTCCCTCTTTAAAGTAACATTGGAGTACATACTCTATCATCAAAGCTTTTATGCTTTTAATGAAAGCTTTGGACTTTGCTAATGTATGATAAAATACTAAAAGGATTTTTAACAGATATTTAATTTTGACAGATAAATTATGATTGAGTTCTAAAATCTTTGCGACTTTGATCTATTATTAGAAAAATGTATTAATATTATCATTTCATTAGTCTACTATTATAACAGATTCCTTTTCCACTCCAGAGAGCCATCCAATTAAAGTTTTACTCTAAAGATAATATATATCATTTTGATTTAGGTTCAGAAAAAATATATGCAATCTTTTTTTTTTAAAAGAACTTATTTTAAAATAAGCATTCAATGTATTTTTCCTTTCTCTTATTGTAAAGGTAAAAGTTTTTCTTGCCTGTTTTGGAAATATACTCAAATAGGCTGTAATACCATCTCCAATTAAAAGAAAAATAAGTAAAACACTGTCAATATATCAAGTTGACCCTAATTGCACTCAGGTCTTAGGATAAGGTCTTTTGCAGAAGAATTGCTATTAAATGACAGAAAAAAAATGTATTACTATAATTTTAGTATTTAAAATGGCCCGTTCTACAATATATTACAGTATGAACAAACTAAAATGTAATATTACTTGTAATGTCCAGATCATAAAGATCAGTTGCAAAATATCTTCACTGAAGGAGATGCACAGTGCTACATGATGTTCTCTGTGTCTCAAGCTAACCCAACTTGAAAGAAATGTTTGTTTAGTGCCCTGAGGTCAATACTGCTCAAATCCCTGTTCAGACAAGGACAGGCAGGGGATTCCAAAGATGACTCCAGGCTCCAAAGTGTAAATCTGGGAGCATTTTGAAAGAATGGCAGTTCTGACCTTAGCTCCTGCTGAATGCCTTGTTCCTGTGAGAGAAAACCTCTCTTCTACTGAACTGTTCAAAATTCATTTTCAGCATGTTTTTGCTCTGCTCCACTCTGTCTGAAAATATATGCAGACAAAGTTGATTGACAGTTCTTTAGTTACCATACCATGAAGGTTGAAACCAGAAAGGCTATAGCTCTAATTCACTGACAGCTGAAAGCTACAGAACCTAATTTTTAAGGTTCGTTCCTAAATCTCAACTTATTGTCCCAAGAGGAAAACAAATAACAGAGGATTACATAGGACTAATGGAACTCTGTATAGGACAAAGGTGTAAATATGGAAATTACAGTGATGAATTTTCTGCTCTCTGAAAAGAAAATAAATTACATATATTAAAATAGTTTTCACAAAGATGATTGATGAAATAATTTTATTTACAAAACATTTCTTTCAAGTACAGAAACATATAACATAGATTTTCTTTTTAATTAAGAAACTAGTGTAGTATAAAATTTCCTGTAGTGATGTATTCAAGTTATGGCCTACACCCTCAAATTACAAAAAATTAAAACCTCATAGTCATTTCATCTTTTTACTTCTCTAAAATTCTTGCTGTGAAAGCTAAATTCTTGTTTTCCCTGTTCCTATTTTACTTGTAAATGATTCTGTGAAAGAATTCTGATTAATAAATTATGCTCTGAGGTGAACTTATGGCTTTATTTCCCAGTTCTTTCTTCTTTCTTCCCAACACAAATGTAGGCATGATCCTTAGGATGCTAAACCTTTCCTGTGGCCATGAGGGAAAGGCCAAGGAAAGAGAAAGTGAGAAAGGGAGAGCTCTTATTATTGAGCTCTTATTTCTCTCTTTCTCTCTCTCTCTCTCTCTCTCTCTCTGTCTCTCTCTCTCCCTCTGTGTCTCTTTCTCTCTCTCAATGGATTCTTTGTTGAATGGAGAAAATAAGCCCCCACTTAAGCCATGGTAGTATGTTGAATAATATCTTTCTAAACATGTTCACATCATAATTTCTAGAAACTGTAAATAAGTTATCTTGAATAGTAAAACAGACTCTTCAGATCTGATTCACTTAAAGATTTTGACATGGGAGCTTATACTGGCTCATTGTTGTTGTTGTTAGGTGCCGTCGAGTCGTGTCCGACTCATAGCGACCCTCATAGGGTTTTCAATGGCTGACTGTTTCGGGATTGCCTTGGGAGTGGATTGCCAGGTCCTTCTCCCATTTTGCGGTGCTGGGAATCGAACTCAGGACCTCAGAGGCTGCAGCGTAGCACTCTACCAACTGAGCTAAATCCCAGCCCATACTGGCTCATTGGGGTAAGTTAAATGCAATCACAGAGGGAAGAGGGAATCACAGAGGATCAGAATAAAAGGGAGATTTAAAGATGCCAAGCAATAGGCTTTGAATATGGAAGGAACCATAAACCAAGAAAGCCCACATCCTCTAGAAAATGGAAATGACTTTAGACTACTAATGCTCAGAACTATAAATAAATAAAATTTATGCTACCTAAACACCAGTATATTTTGGGTAATTTGTTATAGCAGCAACCACAATCTAATTCACCTATTGATTTCTGTTATTTGAAATGTATCTCAATCTTTTTTCTTTTTAAAGAAAACTTTTGTTGTACTTGGAGGTTGAACTCAGGGCCTGGCACATACTTTGCAAGTGCTCTACAACTGAGTTTCACCCTAAATCCCATTTTTATTAATTTATTTTTATCCTGAGATAGGATTTTGCTAAATTATGCAGGTTGCTTCTGGCCTGGAACCTGCAATCCTTCATTCTCCACCTACCCAGTTCCTGGGATTACAGGGGTGCACCAGCACGGCCAGTGTATTTCAGTTTTAATAGGACCAATTGAACAATGCCTACAGCCATACTACTGTGGGTCCATGGTGTCCTATCTTGTCAAATCTCGGAAGCACAGTCAAGTCTGGTTAGTCCTTGGATGGGAGACTGCCTGGGAACACCAGGTGCTGTAGGCTTTGGAGAAGAACCCAGCAGCCCACTTAAAAAAAAAAATCAGCCATTGAAAACCCTATGAACAGCAGGGAAGCACTGACAATAGTGTTTGGCCTGTCATACCCGGGTTGCTATGAGTCCGATACTGACTCAAGGGCACCTAACAACAACAACAACAATTGTACAAGCATTCTTATATCTTAAACAAACATTTCAAAAAAGGTACCAAGGGAAAGCTTTAAAGTTAAATAAATCTCCAATAACATATTCCTCTTTTTGTTCAAGGATTCATAAATTCTGTTTGTTTAGTATGGAAAAAATTTTTGAACAGACTACTTTCAAGAACTCAGCAATGTTTTGTTTTCTTGCATTAAAATGAGAATAACTGATCTTTTAATAATATTCTCCAAAGAGTAATGAGTTGCTTAATGTGAGTATTATATGTAAATGTACATTTGAGTCTGTGTCAAGCAAATTTATCTATGTGTGTGAAAACTCATGCATATGCGCATTATGAGAATTGACAGACAAAGGCTAGAATTAATGTTAGGCAGACTATTCTAGTTGCTCTCATGACCCCACCCCTGGTACACAAGCCTTTGCACACTCTCTCTTGTACATTTAGATAACCTGTTATTAGTTTCTGTCATTATAATACAGCAAAATTATAAGATGTACATGACTACATTATGTAAATTGAAGCATCAATCTGACTGGGCTCTCTCTCTTTCTTCTATTGGCCTTAAAATGCTCAGCAACTTATTTAGCAAGGAACTAAGGATACTTCTAGGAACCAAGAATGACCTCCAGATGACAGCCAGGAAGAAGAATGTTCCCTTGGGATTAAAGTTTAGAAAGCACTGCAGTGAGAGATATCTTCAACTTTTGAGTGTTATGTACTGATAATCCTTTATTAGTTGAATAGGAGAACTTTGATTTCAAGATCACTGCCAAGATAATTAAAAAAAAAAAAACTTAGTCAATTATATGACCCTGACTCACATTCAGCTTGGCTCCATCCATCTAGTCATATATTAGTCAAGCCATTAATCCATCCATGTATACATATCTAAGAAAGTTGGATTAAGTATCAACCCCTAGGCTCCACACCAGACATTCCTGATGATAGAAGGCAGATGACTGAGCTCAGCCTTATCAGTTTCTCACATTTTGTCTTACTCTAAATATTAAGACCCAAACTAGACATTTTTGGGGTTATGTAAATCAATTCTAGCAGTATCATTTCTTTAGCCAGTCTATAGGTAAATTTAATCTGATTCAGTTGTACAATTTGTTTCACTTATTTAATAAGTGAGTCCTTTTAAAATAATATTTTAAATAAAATAACATAAAATAACATTTAAATTATGAATGTAGAGTATGTAGTTTGTAATTAACCAAGAACTCTGTTCTCACCTTGGCATGGTGGTTTATAATCCCAGCCCTTGGGAGGTTGAGGCAGAAGGATTGTGAATTTGATGCCACCTTGGTCCACAGCATGAGACTCTATCTAAACAAAATAAAAAACAAACAAAAAACAAATAAAAAGAACTCTGAAGTCTAACCACTTACATTCAAATTTCAGCTCTATTAACCTTTAGGTTTGTTTCCTTAAAGCTACTCGGTTTACCTACTTAGTGCCTATGTACTTAACTGTGTGAGTGGCACACCCAAAATATCTCACTATTCAAATTGTGGAGAAACTTAAGTTGGGTGATATATGTAGGCTATCTACAGCCCCCCTAAAAATGTCAGGAAATGTCAGATGCAGGTATGTGGGATTGACCCCCCAAACATTCTTGGACTTTACTCTTTCCTTTCCATGGAAGTGAAAGGAGCTGGCAAATGTTGGGAGTGAGAGGAATGTATTCTTGGTCCAGGATCCTTCCCCATCTTTTCTCTTAGTTGTCTTGTTGTCCAGAAATATACTTTTGCTGCAATGCTCACTGGCATATATTACTGGAGGATAGGCCTGTCTCCATGGCAGATCAGCCATTTTGTTTCCCTCTGTGTTACCTGATAAGTCTGCTTAATATTTTTGCATTTCAGTTTAAAAAACACATGCAATTTCAGTGAATGACTATAATATATAAATTTTACTACTTAAGAATCTATTTCAGGAAGGAGAATACCAGTCAGAGGACAATATATGAGATAGTGCATGGGGAGAAATCATTATTTTAAATATTCAAGCATTTATCTCTGCAAAGTTTAGACAGTCTTAGTCTCAGAAAGAAAAATAAAATAAATAACTTCATGATTCTCAGGTAAGAACACCTTGGTAAATATTCTTCCTGTGTACTCAAAAGAACTCCATGATAATTTTTCCTATTGCTTTATGGATAATATAAAAAACTAAATTATCCACATGTAACAAGTGACTCTTCCCAGTAAATTGGAGATTAAATTTTAATCATTTGAAATATTATTGATACTTATTGGATACTAATATTTTAACTGTTAATTTACATAATTTTGTTTTGAACATATTTTTGAGGTTTAAATATTCTCATAAATCAAAACTAATAGTGTAGATTGGTAGTATTTTTGAAGCACTTGAGTATCAGGAGCCTCAAAATATTTGTACACTTTAGCCAAATAATTATTCTAAAAATTAATCATGAAAACCATATACTCACACATATGTTTATTAAAACTTAACTTGAAGTCATGAGAGACTGGAGGAATAGTCTGTGATGGAAAAGCCTTAAAAATCTTAGCTACAGCCATAGATTTTTAACAATTCAATATTATGTTTCATGGTTATATATTCTAGGTAATGACAAGGCTTTATAAATATATAACATTGTTAATTGTTAAGACAGAGTTTGTAAAATTGTATGATAGCAGCTAAGTTTAAAGAATCATAATACCAAGAGCATCAATAATCTACACAGAGGAATTAAATCAGGAAGGATACCCAATTCTCATAGGAATTATTTTTAAGTGGTATTTTCCATAACATTCTACTAACTTCTTCCCACTTTTCTATTTTTAAAATTGTGCTTTTTTGTTGTTTTCCAAACTACATTTTAAAAAGTCATCATCATGTTATTACAAAAAATATATTTTTAAAATCTCTTCAATGACTGGCTGCATTCACTGGTCAAAAGTTTGCACAGCATTTGAAAAAGAAATCAGTTTTACTAATATAGTAAGCTTTGTTGACCCTACCTTGCGATGGATTACAACTATCCACAATATATTGAAAATTCTTAGTGCAACTTGATTTAATTTTGAGGTGAACTAGCAGGGATTGCTTATGTGACTATACATACCAGGCAGCTCCTGGTGTGAATTCAGATGAATGATCCAGGCCATGTTAGGCAGTTGCCGCACTGCACACTTACAGCATCAGTTTCCAGCTCATGCCTTGCTGCTTGTGCTGACTTTCCAAGGCGTTAGGACTTGACAGCTGGGAATCATATATATATATATATATATATATATATATATATATATATACACACACACACACACACACAATCTCGGGAAGCTACTGTGAAGGCACAACAAGCAAGGAAGTCCAGGCCAACACACCCAGCTGTGCATCTGGAGAAAGAAAAGATGGCATATAAAGCTAAAAGAGTTGTGACAGATCTAGGTCTTTAAGTAACTCTGATGTGAGAAATTCCCTAAAATATTCAAATTCAAGGAAAGGGAATGCTTTCTCTACTAGCAAGCAATGAGACATGGAAACTTGGGCCAAGTAAAGCAGTTTGAGCGCATCATTTGGCAGCTCAACAAAGTGTTGTGACTGGGGTTGGGGAGAGGTCTGGGGTTTGGGTCTGATTTGTGCAAAGCAGCAACGGTGTGGCCCCAGCAGCCTTTCATCCCTTACCTTTATTAGGTGTGACTCAATCAGCTCTTGTGGAAAACAAGGAGCCAAAGGCAGATTGGCATTTTCTGAGATGGCTACAACTTGATTTAGAAGTGTGAGGAGTTTAGCACCAAGCATTCTTCTCTGATTCAACAGTGTACTGAAAACTTCTGGGAATTCTGGGGAAAAAAATACAGTCATGGAGAGAAACCTCAGAAGGGCAAAGGAAACTGAAATATGTGTTTCCGTAGCTAGGATATCAAACCTGCAGTAAACTATACACATATTGGTGTGATGTAATTAGGCTCTTTAGGTTTGGTGATGTTCAAGTAACATTTTTTTTCCCTCTTGGCTGCACTTTCAGGAATCTGGCATTCAGTCCCTGAGATAATCCTCTCTTTCAATTAGAAATGACATGTGTTTGTAGCTGACCACCTTCATTAGTATGGTGTCTTCACATATAACTTCGAAGTCTCAGCAATGTCTTTTGATTTTGATCTACTTGAGTTGCTTGTGATATTAACTAATGATGTTTTCTTCATCAGCACAACTATCTTCAAATCATTAATTTGTGATTATTTCAGGATACGCCTCTTTCAAACTGAAGCCATGTGAGAGGCTGTTGGGGGCAACATCCATAGGGTTCTTTTTTATGTAACTAAGGGGGCCAATCAAGTAGCACTCAAAATTTTTCAAAAGTTCTAATTTGTTCTATGGGTACAAGCATTTTTTTTTTTTTACTTTGGACTCTTTCTTTCTTTCCCTTCCTCGCTCTCTCTCTCTCTCTCTTTCCCTCCCTCCCTTCCTTCTTTCCTTCTTTTCCTTCTTTCTTTCTTTCATTCTTTCTTTCTTTTCCTTCTTTCTTTTGCTTTTTTCTTCTGTGTAGGAAAACTGAAGACAAGATTCAGTTTCATCTTCCATCCCAGCATTCTACATTTCCTTTATATTATGCTTGCCAACTGAAAAATTACTTTCTTTGACTTCTTTTTCCATTTATTATCAATATACATCTATGAAATGCCAAATGGTATATTCAGTATTTGTTGAAAAATATGTTTATCCAAATTCACAAGTTGTCCAGCAGCATAATTTACCTTCCATGGAACCGCAAAGAATAGTTTTGGAAATGCCCTCTGTGGGGTGCCGTGCCTTCTGCTCTGGCTCAGATGTTCCGACAGGCGGCCCCGCTGTGCTGTGCACACAGATACTAAACACAAATTACTCGGGACCCTCGGGTGAGGGGCAAGGACTCCTGCGGCCCTGGAACACAGGGGGAGGTGGGAGAAAGGAAAAGCCTTGGCGCTTTTGCCTTCCAGAGTCAAACACCCGTGTTGGTGGTCTCAGTGGTCACAAAGAGACAGTTAATGCTTTCTCAGTGATCAGATGGAGAGCGGGTTCTTTCCTTGTTGATGATTGTAGTGGGAGAGCATTCTTTCCTCACCAAAGGTCTGGGTGAGAGAGCAGAGAGCGCTGTTTTCTCATTGGTGGTCTGGGCGATAAAAGGGTTGAGCTGCCTCAGTACAGCTCCTTTTATAGCTCGCCCACAGAATGGCCTGAGCCAATCAGCTTTGAGTCCAATTCTCGAATCAGGTTCAGGGGATTTGTGAAGGGTTTTGTACAAATGTGCAATGAAGTTACTTTCATTTTCCCTAGATTTCTAATTTACAAACCATATATTCAAAAGCCGTTTTCCCAGTTTGGGGGTTTTTGTCAATTTCCTCCCAATTTTTCCCTACACCCACCCCACCAACAAAGCACAAGTTGCCTTTCTCCAGACTTCAAAGCCCCGTTCCCATTCTCCCTGCTTCTTCCCAATATCTTGAACTAAACCACAGCCTATAGGTTTTAGTTTTTCATTCTGGCACCATTCAACGTTGAGGCATTTTGTTTTAGTTACTAGTACTTAATGATATGAATTAAATAAAACAGCATCTTAGTACTTTTTTCTGTTTCTGTATGCAATTATTGGCTGCTTTATTTGCTAGTGTCTCATTGGGTCACTCAGGCATCTGAATTCAGAATATGGTTGGCTGGAGGCTGTGTTGTGTTCATTTGGAGCACTTGGGACAGCTGGGCCCCTCTCCCTGTGGTCTCTCATCTTAAGATATTTATGATATCAGAGCACTGTTGTGAGGGGATACACATCAAGGTAGAAGCCTATTAGGTATGAAGTACAAAGATATTTAATTCAAGAGAATATATTCACCTGAGTTCAAACCAGTAATGGTGATGTGGTCTCATTTAAATGGCAACATAACTTTAATATTTTGTTTCTTTTTTAAATTAATAGGTCTGATTTTTCCTTCTATAGGAAATAAGAACAAGGAAAAAATATACAATGTTTAAACTTAGTCAACTATGTTTGATTGCAGTAAACAACAAAACAAAAATAAATTAAGCAAGCTGGGCATGGTGGCATACTCCATTAATCCCAGAGATTTGGGAGGCTGAGGCAGGAGGAGTGTAAGTTTGAGGCCAGAGGCAGTCTGTGTAATTTAGCAAGTCCTTGTCTCAAAAAACAAAGTAAAAAAGGGTTTGGGGTGTGGCTCAGTGGTTGAGTGCTTGCAAAAAGCAGGTGTGGGGCCCTAGGTTCAACTCCCGAGTACTGCAATTAACAAACAAACAAATAAATAAACAAACATTAATAAAAAAGTATTTTATAACTGTTCAAAAATGCCTCATGCAACACAGCAAAAATGTAGATTGGTAAGAATGGAAAAACTGTCAGCACTTCCTATGACCCAGTTGAGCTTTTGTATCTGTTTCATTCTCTTCTCTCTCTCTTTGTAGTCCTGCTTTCATGGGTTAAGAATATGATCACAGCAAAGCACCTCATTGCCACTCCAGATTCATATTGTAAGTAAAATACGGTTCACATCTTCCACTTGCCCGTTGAGGGTCCCTCTTCCCCTCTGCTCTCCCTGCCCTATCTTCTCAGAGCTGTGTGGTCCCCATCAACAGAGCTCCCAAGCCCTCTGGATTTCAGTTGGGTTTCCCTAATGGGAAGCATCAAAGAATTTTAAAGGACTCTTATTCAAGGGACCATACCTTAAGGTGGGCTGGGGTTCAGCTCAGTGGGTAGGACCATTGCTCTGCACTCTCTGAGGACCTGGATTTGATCCTCAGCACCACAAAAATGGGAGAAGAGTGTGGCAGTCCACTCCCAAAAGTAAACCCCAAACAATCAGCCATTGAAAGGCCTATGAGTGTCACTGTGAGTCAGACCTGACCCGATGGCACCTAACAACAATAACAACAATAATCTTAAGCAAGAAAGAATTTAAGAAAAGATATCCAAAGTTTCCTTGCTTCTGGAAGCTTCTCCATGTTGTTCAGGAAAAATTTTGGTCCTGCTGCAGTTATGTACCATGGCCCCTAACAATCTAGAACCTGACCAATTTCTGTACTATTTTTCTCCTCAGTTTCCTCCATGGTACAGGAATCAGCTTCCTAATCCCTGTTCTAAATTCAGCAATAGTCTCCATGTGGAATTTCAGGATGAATGACAACAGACCACCTGTCTAAGAGGCCTTTTTCACCTCTGCTCCTGCAACCCAAGATACTAACATGAAATCAAATTATAATTACTCTAAGAGTGAACAGAGGAAAACCACTTCTCTTGTGTCTAAAGATAAGCTTCTAAACAAACTGGAATATTGCCTTCCTTAATGCAAGAGCAATTGAATGTGCTTAACTTTGCAGTAATAGTTGGAAACATCTGTATTTAGTTGAGAAATGTATTTAAAATAAAGAATATAGACCTGTGCTGTACAATACTGTAGTCACTAGCCACATGCAGGTAGTTAAATGAAATTAATTAAAAGTAAATGCAATTAAAAATGCAATACCTTGGTTGTACTTGCTCTATTGCAAATGCTTAGTAGTCACACGTGGCCATTAGTGATGATATTGGATAGTGAACATTATACAATCTCCCCATCATTCCAAAATGTTCTGTTAGTATTGGTTTACAGAAATGTTATGGTTTCAATTGCAGAGACAGACTTATTCAAAACAGTTACAGATTCAATTAGCGTTTATTATCTAAATACTCTAGAGGTCCTTTGAATTAATAAAGCAAACACAAATAAGAATAGAAATTATTTATTGAATACCTATAAAATCCAAACATTATGCTGAGTTCTTTTCATGGATTTGTCAATTTAATATGCAAAAATCTTTCTGTGTATACTATTAGTCACTCACCTACTAAGTCTTACAACTAGCCATTGGTAGAGGAAAATGAGAATCCAGCTAGCATGACTCCAAAGCATAGGTCTTAACAGATATACTCTGTTGTTGTTGCTGTTAGGTGCTATAGAATCAGTATCTGACTCATAGCGACCCTGTGTACAATAGGCAAAACACTGTTGTCAGTGTTTCTCTGCTGTTCATAGGGTTTTCAATGGAGGATTGATTTTTGGGAGTAGGTTGCCAGGTCTGTCTCCCAAGCCTACAGCACCTGGTGTTCCCAGACGTTCTCCCATCCAAGTACTAACCAGGCCCCATCCTGCTTAGCTTCTGAGATCTGATGGGATCAGACGCCACAGGGCTATGACTGCAGACTAGATATACTCTGTTGTTGTTGTTGTTAGGTGCTGTCGAGTTGGACTCTAGTGCCTTCCAAATAGTTGGAAAACTACAGAATTGCTTGGAACTTTCTTTTCCCTGTGAATGAGAACAATCAGGTAACCAACATCAAGTAAAATGAGACATTGTTCATGACCCTGCAAAGATATAATTCAAAGCTATTTTAAAATGTTTCTGTGAACTGAATAATGTATAAATTTGATTTAGATTTTTAGAAACCTAGATGTATTAAATTCTATTTTATTTAAAAGAGTTTGAATAATATTAAAACTATATAGTTCATTTTGGATAGATCTCTGGGAATATATAACTGATATGGCATTCTTTTATAACCATGAATAGACCACATTTGTTATTTTCTCTCTTTTTCATAAATTAACCATTTTTAAAACCATCTCAGTGATGAGAAAAAAAAAAACCAGTTGGAATGGCGGTTGATGATACAGTTCCTTTAAATCATTTTCTGAGTCAGTACAATCAAGCCCTTTATTAACATAAGGTTAAAGTACATAAGAAAGAATTTATGTCTGCTGTATTTGCATAGTCATGATTAAGAAATTAACATTTTATTGATGTGTTGCATCTATAGCACTGTATTGATTATGCTAAAATTATAAGTTGATTTTTTATTTTTTATCTCATACGTAAGACTTTGGAATCCTGCCATTCCCATCCTATTTACATAATATTTAAGTACAGAAAAAGTAAATATAGTAGATAAATTTTAATGGAGTGCCTTATATCACAAAAATATTGATTGCACAACTAAAATGCATTTTATGTGCATACTTACAAAGATATCTTTGAAACAATGAAATATTAAAATATCTCTAGACCTTAAATTGTCTCTTTGCAAACAGAAAAGGTCTTTTTTTCTTATTGGCAGCAGTTTGGATTGCATAAGTTAGTATTTCCTGCTGGGCTTAACATTAATTCAGAAAGGATGATTGAGGGCAACTTAGATATTCAAAAACCAAATTGCATAGATCAGACCAGATTAACTTCCATACTTCCCAATATTCAAATAGAATATTTTTCTGTAATTCTCAAGAGGTTTCTAAAGACTGCAGTGCATTATTGCAACTACTAATTGCTCATAATGTTTTTCAGCTTCTACAGAAAATGAAAAATAAAATTTTTAAAAGACTATGTCTTCTCTGCTGTTGGAGGAAATTTATTTTTTAAGAAAATCAGAGCAATAGAATACTATTCACTGTGGTTTCAAAATTTGAAATGTATCCATGCCTATATTTTCAAATCTTACCAGTAAATTTGTTTTAAGGAGTGGGAACCAAATTAAGTGGTTTTTTGGTTGGTTTGTTTATTTTGCAGACATATTCCTACTTAGTATCTCTGTTTACTAGCCATTTAATTGTCAAGTTGTTCACTGTGTAATAAAGGATTCACTCTGTAGGCTTGCATTGTACAAACCTGGCATCTTCCAAAGAAAGATTTAGTCTTTGATGAGCTCCTGGAAGATAACTGCTAAGCCCTGGAAGCATCATACTTACTACGAGAGTTTTCCTTTACCTGGAGCCTGGCCCACACTAGGTCATCAATGCTAACCATATAATTTATGGTGGGATTCTTGGCTCATGGGGTGTCATTCTGACCACTCAAGAGGGTAAAGCCTGGGTAAGGAAGGTCAGCCATGCAGGTTCTCAATGTCTATGGCACAATTCCAAACAAGATCACTGACTCTCAAGTCATGGGCAAGTTTTGTGGTTGCCAGCAGTCCCTGAGTGTTGTCACTCACGTTTGCTGTGATGATTAAGTGCCATTCTCTAGACTGCAGAGGGAGAGGAAATCTAGATATTTGTGTTATATACCTTTTTCCTGTGCTGATTTTAATTGTTTCCTTTTTACTGTAATAAAATATTTGCTGTAATATAAGAACTTTTCTGAGTTTTATAAATCCTAACAAATCATTGAACCTACAGATGGTGTTGAACTAACCACTGAGGTTGAAGGCTTAGAATACAAAAGGAAGCACTTTTCAGTCTTACAACTTTAAAGATTTGCTCCATGAGCTGCATTTTGTGCTTCATAAAATTTAAGAAACCACAGTAAGATCCACCAATCACGCGCGCGTGCGTGTGTGTGTATCTTTGTGGTTTGAACATACTTTTGAAATCTTTGTGTATTCATCTCATAGGATCATAGAAACATTGATCTAAGGTCTCCTGAACTGAAAGACCATATGTTGTATCTTTCCTCGATGGAGACCAAAATGTCTCACTGCAAATATATTTCCTTGCACATTTTGAATTTCTTATTCTGAGAAATTTCAGAGTTCTTCAAACATAAAAGTAGAATGAAAATTGTCCTTTTGCTTTAAAAAATGGAAGAGAAAAAAGAAAAAAAAGAAAGAGAAAATGTTACATTTACCTGTATTAGTAAACAGTGAACTGAGGCAGAGACTTTTCTATCCAGGATGCCCTTAACTTCCTGGAAAAGATCTTCCTATAGTAAGAAGAAATTGAGAGTCTGACACTAGACTCTCAGAGTTTACCACACTTCCTATGCACTCATGTCTGCCAAAGCTTATCACATAATAACTCTCCTATGCAATTTTTAATTTTTAAATATTGGACATGGACAGAGCATATTCTAAATTACAATGACATTTCTTATACAAGATTGTAACAGACATGTGTATTAGACACTACAAAGTAGTTTACACTAGTTATTTTCACAGCAAGGAGATCTATACAACACATAGCATTATTTTCAATAGTTTCTCTTTGATCCTGGTCTCCGGCTCAGCATTAAATCTCCATTCTCCCACAACAACAATATGTGGGCATTAATGCCTGAAAATCAGTTTGAACAGAATCATATCATATAATTAATAGTCATTATTTCAATAAAGAACAACCAGGATTAGAAATTGTGATCACAGAAGGTAGCCAGGGAGTAGAAAGTACATTGTTGTTGTTGTTGTTGTTAGGTGCCGTCTAGTCAGTATCCAACTCATAGCGACCCTCATAGGGTTTTCAACAGCAGACTGTTTCGGGATTTTTTTTCTATTATTGCTAAGATATTTTATAGTAACCAAATATTAGGCCTTTTTAAAATTTTCAATCTGAATTCAATTTATAATCAAGATGTCTATTTCATAATAACCTTAAGTAGATCAGTTTGTAATCAAACTGAAAGATAGTGATAGAAATTTCCTTTCACTTGCAGGTGAGAAAATAAATTCCAGACAAGTGCTAGATATAAATACAGAGTGGGTAGTGATCCAAGAAAGAGATTTCTACATAAAATTTCTCCACCAAACTTTAGTTCCTTGTTCAATGTATTCTGTTGATTACCAGCTGGATATGACGGTACTAACCTCAAGAAGTCTGCTATTTTGTGATTGGTAGATCTTACTGTGGTTTCTTAAATTTTATGAAGCACAAAATGCAGCTTATGGAGCAAATCTGTAAAGTGTTAAGACTGAAAAGTGCCTCATTTTGTATTCTGAGCTTTCAAGCTCAATGGTAGAGTTTAAATGCTTTTACATCAGCTCGACCCCCACCCCAAACCCCTACGTACATATACATAACAACGCCTTTTATTTTATGGACTAGGAAATTGAGGTTTGTAATTTACAACTTCTAATCTGCTGAAAGTCATATAACTATTACTATAAAACTATAATTAACACTAGTATGGACCTCTCTCAGGCTATGGACCTCTCTCAGGCTAGTATTTGTTCAAATACATATACTATAATTCAAAAATTACCACAGAGGTCCTCATGGCTCAGTAGTAAACATTTAGTGCTGTTGGAGTGATGATTTAGTTTTACTTCTGAAAATAGAAATTCAAGGTTATAGTTTGGATAAGTGTTGCCAAAGGCCATTCTGCTAAAGCCTTGATATTCACCTTGGTCCTATTGGGAAGTGATGGAAACTTTAAGGTGTGGGGGTGCTAGTAGTCACTAGGACCCCACCCAGTCCTCCTGCTCCTCCCACTATTTCTCGCCCTCCTCCCACCTCTCTTTCTCCCCAACCTTGAAGTGAAGTTCTTGCTCTGCCAAACACACATTCCTCATGATGTGCTGCTGCCTCACCACTGGTCCAAAGCAAGAGGGCAACTGGTCATGTCTGGAAATTTCTGAAGCTTTGAAACAAAACAAATCTTTTCTCTTTATAAGTTAATTGTCTCAGGAATTTATTATAATAATGGAAATCTGACTAACATATTCATTTTTTTAACTTTTTTAAATTAGTAACTTTTTTTTAGTTAGTGAACAACTTAATGTTGTTGGGTCTTGTGATATTTCCATACATGCGCAGGATTGTACATTGTTCATGTTCACTTCCCCCATTACCCTTTCATGACCTCTCCCCCTGTGGTCTCCTTCCTCCCCACTAAAGGTCCCCCTTCTGCTTGCATGTCTTACTTATTTAAATATATATATTCATACACACACAGTGTTCACTGTAGCGCACTTGCGAGTCATAGAAGCCTGTGGATTTCCTTGAATTCATCATTGATGAAATAATTGTTCATTATACCACCCACATGGGAGAAGGACCTGACAGGGCACTCCCAAAACAATCCAGAAACAAATAGCTATGGAAAACTCTGAATATCAGAGAAGCACTGCTATAGTGCCGGGCATAGGCTGTTGTCAGTGAGCATTTCATTCTGTTGCATATAGGGTCACTATGAGTCGGATTGGACTTGATAGCACCTAACAACAACATATTTGAGTTATGATGTTGATGTCAATCCTTTTGGAATCCGTTCTTGATACACAAAAGATAAAACGTACTATATCATTTACCAAATACCAGACACAGATCTAAGTGCCTCACATTTCTTAGCAAATTTAATCCTCATAATCACCTTGTAGGGTTATTATCATTCCTCTTTCACACATGAGAAAGAAGCAGTGATAAGACATCAATGACTTGCCTAAGGTGACAGTGGAAAGGCTGACCATGGCCAGACACAAACCCAAGCAGTTAGATGTGAATAAGCTTGCTCTCCACCAGCATTACTCTGCCTCTTGGACTGTAGAAATCTCTTGAACTCCTGTTCACTAAGTTCTGTTTTATGGCAATATTGCATAGAAGTAGTTGCTTAACACACTGCCCAATACATGAGGGATCTCAATTTTTAAAATTCACGTTATTTTGACTTTGATTCTATTTATTGACTTATCTTTCCTGTTATCAGCAGGCCCGACAAAGGTAGGATCTATGTCTTATTTCCCTTTGGATCACCTCTCATTGAGCCCAGAATCACATTTTACCTGATGGCTGTGCTTTTTAAGCATTAGTCAAATGAAAAAATGATTGAATTAGTGAATTAAAGGATAATTGTCCTGTGACTGAATGCCAGGGGTTTTTTTTAAGCTAAAATGTAGTTATAATACCGGAAGATAATTTTGTAAGATATCACTCACACTTTCCTTTGATAAAATAGTGTGTGTGTTTGTGTGTTTCTAAATGAAGCAAGATGGTTGCTTAGTGCTCAATGTGATTGTGGCTGCTTCTAGAATATCATATTCAGGAGAGCTTAGGTAAAGGAATGTACCCCCTGAATTTCAATGTGGCTGCCTCCTTTAGGTATTGTAAGTGAGGGTAATGAAACCTTAACTTGCAATTCAATTTGGGACCATTTATGTGCCAATTATTAAGCAGAGACAGTCTAAGAAACAAATATGCAACAGCACTCAAGGCCCTTTTTAAAACATTGTCCTTCTGGGCACTGCTATTTCTATACACAACTAGAATGACCTCTTTTACCCAATTGCTCCCTCTGCTAGTATGACCCAGTTAGATAACACTGGGAAGAAAATAGATTGTGTAAACTCCTCTGATGTTAGTCATCTATTTCAGAATATTTCACATTTTGTATGACAGAGTAAAGCAGAGAGAAATACATGAAGCATAATGTGCTTAATGTCTTATGTATTAAGAGTCTAGTATATAAATAATACTGAATAAACACTGTAGTTTAAGCCCTTATGATTATCATAATCATGTTCATAAATAAGATTATTTTGGCTTTTAACAGACATCTTTATTTTATTTAGTATTTTTAGATTTCCATTAAAAGCATAATGCCAAATATAATGGAATGCTTATTGAAAAAGATATGCTATTGAGCCAGGCATGGTAGCATATATCTGTAATCCCAGTACTAGAGAGGCTGAGGCAGGAAGATCATGAGTTGGAGGACAGCCTGGGCTATATACTAAGATCATCTAGTCTTTGAGGAAATATTAAAGTATACTTTATTTCTTACAAAATGTGTTTAGAGATATACACCAGGATGCATCAAACTGTTAAGCTGATGTGTTAAGTATAAATAGATGATTTTATTTCAATAAGAAATTACTTAACAATTCCCCTTTCTCTGAACATACATTGGATGGTTTGATAGAATCTTTTAATTTTACATTGGAGGAATATTTTTACTGTTAGAATATCTATCTCCATTTCAGGAATGCAAAAATTATACAAAATTTACATGAAATTGTTTCTCTTTCATTCCCTCAAAATTTCATTCTCATCTTACAAGTTTTACACTAAGGAATTTTAAAGCAATCAAAACAAAAAGGCAGAATCTTAACTGAACAGAGAAAGTATAAACTTGATTTAAAGGAAAAAAATTTCTAAATTTAAAGCAATCAATTGCACTTTATATGAGTGAAATTCACTGTTATTGTTGTCTCCTTTTAACTGTATCTGAAATTCTGCCTCTCTTAAGCAGTAATTCTGAAATATGTTCCAAGTCTGTGATTCAGTGATTGCAAGTTTGGACTGGTGTCCATCATTATCTCTTATAGTAAAGGTATAGGTTCTGATTAAGAAAAAGAAAAAAAATATGCGTTAAATATATCCTGTGAAAGGTAATTCCAATTGCCTACTAAAGAATCAGGGCTGTGATTTAGCTCAGTTAGTAGAGTGCTGCTCTGCAGTCTCTGAGGTTCCGGGTTTGATTACCAGGACCACAAAAATGGGAGAAGGACGTGGCAATCCACTCCCTAGGCAATCCCAAAACAATCAGCCATTGGAAACCCCATGAGGGTCACTATGAGTCAGACGTGATTCTATGGGACCTAACAACAACAACAACTGAAGAATCATTTTTATTTTATCCTTTTATCCTTGAGCACATTTTCTTCTCTCTCTCTCTCTCCCACCCTGTCTCTCCCTGTATGTGTGTGAGTGGTACACTCTAATCTAGTGAAGAATTCACAAAAGGAAATGCAATAGTAGAAAAGGATTACGTGATATGTAAGACATGGATTTTCAACCAAACATTTAAAATGATGAAACAAGTCCTAAGAAAAAAAATTCCAACCAAAAGGAGATAGCAGGGCAGAAATGAAAAACAATATAAAAAATCTGCCCCTTTGATGACATGTAAAGCAGCAGAAAGAGTTCCCAATGGCAACTATCTACTGACTATGCTAAGTAATCAATTATGTTCTTATTATTTAGGTTATTGTTAGTCAGATATTATTATACTTGCTGATGAAACATCTCATGAGACAGACTCAATGTATCCATGATCATATTTGGGAGCAAAGTAAAGAAAAAATTAATCATCTTGAAAAGCAATTTCACATAATCTTGATGTTTGCTACTCATAGATAACAAAAAATACTTTAGCATTTTGAATTAATTCAAATATACATCATATTAAAATAATTTTAAAGTAATTACAGAGAATGAATTTGGTTGAATTTTATTATTGTTAAATAATAAAATGATAGAAATTTCCTTTAGGTTAGAATATAATCTTACCTAAAATGTGAGAGCCATCATATAACATATAAAAACAAATAGCTTTGATGGAAGATAGAGATATAATCTCATCTTCATGTCTTTTTTGTTCATTTTCCTTTGTGAAGCTCAGTTTGTAAATTATTTCATGCAACATTGTATCCTAACTATATTTACCTATCCAACTTCTGTTCATTCTCTGAAATCCAATTTAAGCTTAGTTCTTCATTACTAGAAAGGTTTCATGGTATATTTTGCATGAAAAACAAGCAAGTTTCAGTTACTCCTGTTATATACTGTATTTACTGATGGAGAAATATGACAAATATAGAATGATATTTTTTGAGGCCTCAGTGATTGCTCACTAACCATTCTTGCCATTCTCTGCCTTTCACAGCTGAATTTTATTCTTGCTTATCTCTTGATGGCTTAGATCTATTTATATAATAAACAAATGTAGTCAGCATATTAGAATACCTTTCCCCATTAGTGAATATAATCTGAAAAAACACTATTAATAAACTCTATTGTTGTTAGGTGGCATTGAGTCTGTCAGACTCATAGCAACCCTATATGCAACGGGCAAAACATTTCTCTGTTTTTGTGTTATTCATAGGGTTTTCAATGGCAGATTGATTTTTGGGAGTGGGTTGCAGTGTCCTTTTCCCAAAATAAACTCTGAGCAAATAAACTCTGAGCAGTAGATAAGTTTTTAGAGAACACTATAAACTTCCATGGCTAGTCCAACTTCTTGGTTGCAATTTTGGTCTGCTAGTTCCTGATTTTAACTCCATGTACTTGCTTAGATTAAGTCTATCTTGGAACTCAACCTCATTGACTTGTGGTGTGAATCAGCTACCTGTCATTGTGTCAAATATCTAAGAGGAATGGTTGGTTTTGACTCACAAGTTTGGAAGTTTTAGTCTATAATCAAGTGGCCCCATTGCTTTTGGTCATGTGAAAAGACAGCACATCATGGAGGAAGTAGAGAGGACAACAAAGATGCTCACCTCATGGTGGCCAGGAAGCAGAAGTGGAGGAAAAGGAAGGGATTCCACTATCCCCTTTGAGGGCATTCCTCCAGTGACCTAACTTCCTCCCAACAAGACCCATCTCTTAAATTTCCGCCACCTCCCAGTAGTGCCACAGGCTAGGCAAGGAGTCTTTAACAAATGGGCTCCTGGGAGACATTTATCCAAACCATAGCACTCAAGTCCATGAACTGCCAATTTCTAGTAGTTAATGTTATTTCCTTTCCTGAAACTGAATCTTGCTTCTCTTCAATAGTGTTCACTTGAAAGCACTGAAACCACATCAAAGATCTGGAAAGAGAATTCTTTAGTCAAAAAAATGTTTTAGTAGAACTTAAATTCTAGTTATGTATAGTAGTACCTAATTATAATTAAAATTTACATGGTTTTGATGTTTGGAGTCCTTTCATGTACCTATGGCTATTTGCATATTTTCTTTTGTGAAGAGCCTGTTTATAATTTGTCAATTCTTTTCAAGTGTTTTCTGTTTATTGTTGAGTTGTTTTATGTATTCTGGATATAAGTCTTCCACATTCTATTGATGAAAAGAAAAGCTCCCTATTTATTCTATTCAATAGAGAATAGAAATAGCAATAAAAGTCAATAGAGAATCAGTCCATAATGGCAGCCAAGCAGGCATGGCAGAGGTGGTGGCAGGGCCTGTGACACCTGACCTCACACCATGGCAAACTAAGAACAGAGAGTGAGCTGGGCCACAGGTCTGGTGTAAAACCTTCCAAAGGTCCACTTCCCAGTAACGTCACTTCCATTAAGCTCAGACTTGCATTCCAAGTTGCATGACCTCCACACACAGTGCCACCAGCTGGGGACTAAGCATTAAAGCACATGATGTTTAGGGGACACTTTATATTCAGATATCAAATGCTAGAACATTGCTTATGGAAAAGATAGCAGTTGTAAATAAAATGTCTTGGCATCTTTGTCAAAAAATCAACATGCAACAAATATGTGGGAATATTTCAGGACACTTTTCCATTTAGTTGATATATGTTGTTGCTCTTAGGTGCTGTTGAATCAGGTCCAAGTCATTAGGAACCTATAATATAACAGAATAAAACACTACCTGACACTGTACAATACACATAATCTTTTTTTATGTTTGAGCTCATTGTTGCAGCCCCTATGTTTCTTCTCATTTTGAGTCATGCTATATCAGCAAATGGAGGTCCCAAAGGCTCTACTCCATTCCCATTATTAAAATAAACTTTACTTTGAGGAGGTAACTCTTCCCTAGTAGTTTTTTTTTCAAATGCTTTTCAGCCTGAGGGGCTCAATTTCTGGCACTATACTTGACAGTGTTTGTCTGCTTATTCCTAGGATTTTCAATGGATAAATGTTACAGGAGTAAACCAAAGGAGCCTTCCCCCTAGTTTGTCTTTGGAAGCTCAGCTGAAATTTATCCAGCACAGGTGGCCCTGAATGTTACAGGAGTAAGCCAAAGGAGCCTTCCCCCTAGTTTGTCTTTGGAAGCTCAGCTGAAATTTATCCAGCACAGGTGGCCCTGCTGGTATCTGAGATACAGGTGGCATGGCTTTCAGCATCACAGCAATACCTAAGTCCACACAGCACGACAAGCTGACAGAAACATGGGGGTTAGTAGATATATGTAGTAGTTTATTAGGGGGGTTGTAGTAGATACTATGGGGCTGGGATTTAGCTCAGTGGGTAGAGTGCTGCGCTGCAGTCTCTGAGGTCCCGAGTTCAATTCCCAGCACTGCAAATATGGGAGAAGGTCCTGGCAATCCACTCCCAAGGCAATCCCGAAGCACTTGGCCATTGAAAACCCTATGAGGGTCACTATGAGTCGGATACCGACTCGATGGCACCTAACAACAACAACAAGTAGATACTATAAACTGAGTGGCTTAGACAGCAGAAGTTTATTGTCTTAAAGGTTTGGAGGCTAGAGGTACACGACCATCAATGCCATAGTCTTTGATGATGCTAGAGAAAAATCTTTTCCAGGAGACTCTCTTAGCTTCTGGTAGTTTCTTGGCTTTTGGGAGGAAAAATCCAATCTTCAAATGACCCTCTTCCTGTACATATAATGTATCTGTATTTCACCCTTCTTATGAGGACACCAGTTACAATGGATTAGGGCATGGCCTTATTTTAACTTGATTACCTCCACATAATGTCCCTGTCCTCAATAGGCCTCATTAGGTGGAAGAAATTAACAAGGTTCCAATTAATGTTTTCAGACTCCCTTCACAGCCAGGGACCCCAAGGATTTGGATCTGCCATACAAGCCATCAAGTGCTATCTAAAAATTTATTAAAATTTCAGTTTTTTCTTTCTTATCTATGTATGTATTGTAACCGATTTTTCCATTTTTTCTCTGAAAATGGTTAAATTGCTTTATCTTCATTGAAGGAGTTTTGTCATCCTTTAGAAATCAGCTTACTTGTTTAAGCTGTGACCTCAGATATTTGATGGATCCAAAAATCATGACTATGTAGATTACTTGGCTTTTCCTTTTATCAATAGGATGTGAGTGGCATTCTCTGTAGGTTTCTATGTCATAAGCCAGTTTTGTCCATGTCCATTTTAAGATGCTTCTAAAGAGTGTAGAAGCAGAGTAAGCATCCTATAAATACATCAGAGAATAAGACAGTAATCCATCCTTGAGCAAAACACATGTGAATTATCATCACATTGATGATACCTAGATCATGCAATGGATGAAGTCACCAAGGAAATTAGCATAAATGGAAGAATGAAAAATTCCAAGCATTAAGATTTTGATCACTCCAGTGTCTAGGATATGTAGCGAGATGAGGAGGAAATTGGAAAGTAAATGGAAAAAAACAAGAAGAGTATGAAAGCAAAGAAGAAGGATATGATATTTAAGAATGTTTACTGAAGATGGTATTTCACTGAGGAATGAACAATTTTGGTCCAATGGTGCTGATAATTGGTCAAGTAAAATGAAGACTAGGCTGGGGTTAACTCAGTTAGCAGGGTGCTGTTCTGCAGTCTCTGAGGACCTGGGTTGCACAAATGGTAGAAGGATTTGGCAATGCACTCCCGAAGCAATCCTGAAAAGAACAGTCAACCAATGAAACAATTATGAGAGTCATTATGACTTGGACCAGACTCACCGACACATACCAACCCACCAACCAAAAGGAGGATTAAAATTTGATTGTTGGGTTTATTACTAAAATGGTTTGTTTGGTGAACGTAGTTCTGGGCCACCTAGATATTTAATTAGATAAAGTCAGAGGGAAAATAGGCAATGAGGAAATAAAGCATGAAGAACCCCACTGAGAATCTGTGTTATAAAGAAAAAAGAGTGGAGGGGGTGGAGTCAAGATGGTGGACAGATAACACACGCCTTCTGTCCAGGAGTAATGGGAAGCTTCGATTAGGGCTTTGGAACTCACATTGAATAGATAGAAACAGTGATAATTTAGTTTCGGAGATAGAGAATAAAATTCGGTATACACTGAAATCAAGGATTTGGCTTCAGAGGAGCTACATAGTGCACAGTAGTGGGATTGCCGCCATTTTGCCATCATGCAGACGGCAGATAGAATCCCGGAGACTCGGAGGGGACTTCGCGCACATGCACCGATGGTGGCCGGACCCAACACGGAGTGCAACCTTGGCAGCACACTCTCACCCTGCCTGCGGAACACAAACTACAAATTCCGGGTGAGTCAGTTTGAGGTGGCACACAGAATCGCCATCCGTAGTGGCCGAGGAGGGAATGGGAAACTGGTGCCAGTGGTACACATCTAGAGCTGAGACGCAGCTTCCTCCCTCCTGTTGTGGTGGGACAGGTGTACAAACCGATCTCCACAGACACATGGGCACACATATACCCAGATCCCAGACACACCAGAGGTGAGCCCAAGTCATCCCACTGCACTGTGGAGAAATCTGGGGTTTGTGGAGGCGACTGAGTCCCACGCGGACAGAATGCTCCATTTTGGCAGAGCCTAGTGGCACAATTAGCCACAAGCAGAGAAGTTTCGAGCACAATTGCAGTGCACGGTCAGCCCTGCTACAGATTCCCTCTGGGGAGGTCAGATAGCATCCCACCCACAAGAGGATATGGTACTCCCACATGGGCGAAAGCCCTGCAATAAAAAATTCCACAATAGCAGCCATATTCCCCCCATGCTGTAGGTTTTGGGGAGGAACTCTCTGATTTGGGGAATTGGTGCCTGAACTACATGGGACAGGGAGAACTCCAGGGAGGACTCCACAGGTTCCACTGCCTCTCCAACAATACAATAAACACAGAATATTTCGTGGAACAGTCTCTTTGGGCACTGGGTATCCCACTTAAACCCAGGACATTGTGGGGTGATCTGCCATATCCACCCAACAATAAGACGGACTGCTACTGTGGATTGTGTGAAAACACGGCCACCCTGAGTTCTGTAGGGAGCACTGCATCTTGCAGTATCGACCTCACCCAGTGGAACTGTGTGTCCACAGTTCAGATTCCACCTGCAAGAACATACAAGTGCCTTTTTTTTTTCCTATACGGGGGTTTGAACCCAGGGTCTTGCACCTGCTTGCTTGGTGGGTGCTGGACCGACACACTGTGCCCCCAGCCCATATTTTTTGGTTTTTGAAACAGGGTCTTGCTGGGTTGCACAAATCTCAGGCTTGCGATTCTCCTGCCTCTGCACGCCAAGCTGCTGGGATTCCAGGCGTGCACCACTGCACCTGACTATAAGTGTTTTTATATGTACGTGGGAGCGTGTATGTGTGAGATCTGGAATTTTATTTTATTTGTTTTTTGTGTGTGTACAGGGGTTTGAACCCAGGGTCCTGTGCCTGTTTGCTCTGTAGGTGCTGGACCACCACGCTGCACCCCAGGACCTTAGTTTTTGCTTTTTGAGACAGGGTATCATTAAGATGCACAGAACTCGGGCTTGCATTCCTCCTGCCTCTGACCCCCAAGTTGCTGGGATTGCAGGTGTGCACCACTGCACCCAACTTCAACTGTTTTTATATGTGTGTGGGAGCGTGTATTTGTGAGATTATTTTTTCTTTTTTCTCTTTTTCCTTCCTATTTTTCTTCCTTTCTTCTTTTGCTCCCTTCCCTTGTTCTATTCTCCGTCTCTATTTCTTAAGCTATATATATGTCTTTGTTTTAATCATTTTTCACTTAAATCTTAACCTTAATTTTAATTTTGAGAGTAATTTCTATTATCATCTGTCCTCTACCTCTTCTTTCCCCCTTTTCTATCACCAGATCTCCCTCTCTCTCACCCCACAGAAGAGAAACAAAATCTATCACCTCCCTAACTCCTAGCCCCCTTGGAGTCGGGCTGGTGGACTAAAGAGACAACCACACAGACCAAATAGCTGAGAATATACCCAGCTCATAAGCTCTAATAAGCACCAGAGATTCAGCACCACACAATGTCAAAGGAATATCAGAGGAAGAAGTTCTGCATAATCAGGAGAGAAAAATTCTATGTCCTAGACCATATTATGGGCAAACAAAGTAAACCTACAAAAAACACAAAGAGGCAGGATGGATCTGAAGGCTCCACAGATCATAGCCCTCCAACAAATAACTCCAAGGACTCTTAATTCTTAGAGATCACTGATTTAGAGTTCAGAGTCATGGTTATAAACATGCTAAGAGAAATAAAGACAAATACCAAAAGCACACTGGAGATACTTGAAAGGAAGTTTTCTCACTTGGAAGCCATTCTGTCATCCCAGTTAGAAATGATAAGGAAAAACCAAGCCACTTTGCTTGATACTCAATCCAAATTATCAGAATTAAACATGGCTAAAGAATCCTTTTCATCAAGACTGGATGAATCTGAGCTGAGGATCTCTGAGGCAGAAGATGGCATAAATGAGCTGAAACAGAAGCAATTAGAAATGGACTCAATGATAAAGGTTTTAAAGAAAGATTTCCAAGAGAACTCAGATAGAATGAAAAACAGAAATACAAGAATTCAGGGCATTCCTGAAGGAGAAGAAAGATCCACTGGAGGCCTTCACAACCTAGTAAATGATATCCTCAAGGAAAACTTCCCAAAGATAGCACAGGAAATGGATATATATAACACTGAGACTTTCAGGACTCCTTTGAAGGCTGACTTAAATAGATCATCCTCCAAACACGTCATTGCTCGGTTGCTGTCGTTAGAGACCAGTGATGCTAATGTGCAAGCAGCAAGACAGAAGCCCATTATTACATATAAAACAAAGCCAATTAAGATTACTGCAGAATTTTCCATATAAACATTGAAAGCTAGAAAGGAATGGGCACAGGTGATTCAAATATTAAAAAAAAAATCTCCAGCAAGATTAATATATCCAGCAAAATTATCCTTGATAATAGATAAGGAATATAAGACATTTAATGATATTGAAGTTTTAAATGATATGCAACCACCAAACCAGCACTGGAGAGGATGGTAAATCCATTACCACATCCAGGAGAGTTAAGACAACCCTACAAAGGAAATCAAAGAACTGGTTAGCTGAGATGAGTGCAACCCAAGAAAGGACCAAAGCAAACATGACTCATAAATCAGTAACAGGTAATGATTGGATATATAACAATAAATGGTCAATAATATTTATTAATGTAAATGATCTTAACTCAACAATTAAGAGACAGAGGCTGGCTAATTGGATGAAAAAACACTAACCATCAATATGTGGTATTCAAGAAACTCATCTAACTCACAA